>JAGDQP010010474.1:26011-55710 GCA_022664845.1 Lepisma saccharinum | reverse complement strand
GTAATCTCACATGGAAGTTTTACTAAACAGTGGAATAAAAGACTAGCATCACACGCTACAATACAAAATTCTCTCACAATAAACTCATGTGCAGAGATTTTAAATCCTTGCACATCAATAATGTAGTGTTCTGAAGACACACTTACAGACTTTTCTACAGAAAATTGTTCATAAATCACATCAGGTATGAGCTGAGCAATGAATTCACTATTATGAAGTAATTATCTACAAGTTTTGAAAAAAGTATTCATGGAAATACTTACATGACCCTGTCATTTGAAAATTTCATAGTACTCTACAAACGTTTCATGGTGTTTTACTTGATTCAAGAAATGTTTTGAAAGTACTTTGCATGTATTTCACACATATATACAGTTATTATGAAGAATCTTTAACTTACACCCACTACAAGAAATTGGGTTGTCCTTTAAATATGTACGAAAGGTGTGTAATACACAGAGGTCCACAACAAAAATCCCGCCACAAAATACACAATAGTCTGACATTTTTTCACTTGTTCCTTTTACAGTACTTTAGAGTCTCACTCGATCTTTTGTTTTGCGATCCTTGTCATGTAACAAATCAATAACACTTTGCATATGAACTTTTACCACCTTCCAAAGCCCATATTTAATATTCCGCATAATTGTTTCATCATCACCAACATTACTCAGTTCAGGATGATCTTGCTTATAAATAACATACAGTCTTTTCTCTGTTGAAAATTTTAAGATCAGTCTCCACACACATTTTCGAAAATGTTTTTCAATTTCTTCGCCTGTTACTAGTTCATTTGGCTTGATATAGAATAAACACGCATGTCCAGTTTCGTTATTTTCCTCATTAAAACACCCTTCACACATCGAAGCACTTTTAGGATTCCATTGATGTAAGACTAGACGAATACACTTCTCATCTACCCACTTGTTCTTGCATCCACACTTGGCACTTTTCACAACTACTCGAGTCCCTCCTGCTGGTTTCGCTACTGCTGGTACTGTTGCTGCTGCTTTTCCTGCTGATCCTAGTAGTGGTGGAGCTATTCCTGCAGCTGCTGCTGCTCTTGATAGTATTGATGATGACTGCTTCACTCCACCATTATCATAACACGAACGCTTCTTTACAGGATATTCAACTCCCTCCAACACACGCTTCTTTGTCTTTGTATTCTTCTTCTTCTTTGGAGCTAATGATGAATATACCACACTTATATCTTCATCCTCCGTCTTTGTCTTTTTCACTAACGAAGAATAGACTTCCTTAATATCCTCGTCATCATCCTCCTCCTCTTTATTAGATGAAAAAGAAGATAATAATGATGGTTCACTCTTCACTTTAGACTTTAACAAACTATATATGGTACGGTTTTTATCTTGTTCTTCATAACTACTATCCAATAATTCCAATGTATCGTCAAGCTCCTCCACATCTTCTACTTCCAACTTAACAGGACGTGCTACACCTTGCTGCTGCTCTGCCATGACTGAAGCTTGCCTCTCTTTATAATTATACAAACAACACTACTGTCCTCTATATATATAACCAAAAACTTTCACCCACGCCATGACGTCAGGTAAGAAGTAATTTCTTACATCCTGTCAATGACCTTCTGACGTCAATAGTCAACTGCTCGCTTGTACCCACGCCATGACGTCGAACATCTTGTACTATCCTGCCTCCCGGACAATGACCTCGTGACGTCAAAAATCATGTTCTGACTTGCTCCAGCACTACAATCTCACCATGATTAGGTTGCACTCAACATCTGTCAACATCACAGGTCAATGAAATCTGTCACGTAAAGGGAACTTCCAAACCCCCATCTTCGATTACGTCATCACTTTTCTCCCACCCAAAATTCATTCATAGTCTTCTACGAACGTCCAAACCACGTCAGGGGGTCAACGTCACTCTTCAATTATGTCATAACTTTTTTCCCCACCCAAAATTCATTCATAGTCTTCTACGAACGTCCAAACCACGTCATGGGGTCAACTACCTACCACGTGGGGTCAACAACCTACCACGTCAATTCAACGCAATTTTCTAACGAGTACGACCGTCTTCTACTTACCGATAACACCAAATATACCGACCCAGCAAGAAATATGCCGACCCCGACGGAGGCCCGACCAACTGGTAGTCGGGTAATGGTCAGCGCCATGGACGTATTTAGGGGTGGGTCCGAAGAGTCCAGATCCCCCAAACTCACAATAGTATAACTTCAGGCGTAATTATCTACATACTACATATGATGCCTAGACAGACCTTAGATCCCCCAGAAGCCCTTGGACCCCTTTCAAAACCAAATTTTGGATATGTGCCTGGTCGGCGCGATCGATAAGTGGCGATTGGCCGTCGGGCCGTTTTCCAAGTCGCCGTCGGTGTCGTCCGGCCATCTTCCGGGCCGCCGTCGGGGTCGGCAGAGAGGCGTAACCCCACCCAAAACCCGCCCGCCCGGGTAGGCTTCTGGTCAGGATATCTCAAAACCCGACGTCGGCTCGCTCGTCGGCCGAGCTTCGCCGACCAAATGCCGATGTCGGGTTTAAGTCTCCTGGCATGCTGGGGGAATACCGAACAATATCAACATACTTAATAATATTCGGAATATTGAAATACTGAATTCGTCTGAAATTCTAAAGAAAAAACGCTAGCCGAAAATATGCGCCAAAATACGTACGACAGGGTGTCATCAAGCAGAAAATATCAGGAAATGTCAGGAATTTCAAGATTTATCAGGAGGAGTCAGAGAAATTATTAAATATGTGGTTAAAAGTAAGGAAAAAGTACAAAATCTACCGTTGCGTCAGGGAATTTTCCCTCAGCGGCTCATATCCGTGTGAAGATGCAAGAACACCCTTTTCACAAAGCTTTGGAACATATTTCCAAGCCAAACAGGGAAATTACTAGGCTCGATGATTTCTATGATTCCCTTCTTTTAAACAAAACAAAACAAAAACAAAAAACTCATCACTGTGGGAACTGGTAAAGTCGAGTTTGATATTTTCCCACGCAAATGCTACAGCTGAGGGTGGTTTCTCTATCAATAAGTCTGCTCTTATTGAAATCCAATGTGAACATACAATAATAGCACTGAGGAGAGTGCATGATGCTGTTATCAATTGCAAAAAAATCCACATTATTGTCATCATAAGGAAAATGATCATATATGTGAGATCTACTCGGAGGCGACATAAAGATTCTCTGAAAACACTGCGTAATACTAAGAAAATAGTGGAGAATAATTCTGTAAAGAAAAAGGAAGATCATGAATGAAATAAAGAAACTGGAAGATGAGCAAAATAATATGAGAGAAAATTCTGGAAGGAGCAAGACGAACTTTCTCAGAAAATCAAACTTTTGCGGAAGACGCAAAATTAACATCTGTTTATACTTTTGAAACTTCTGTTTTTGTTCTGATGATATTGTAATAGTCTAATATTCATTGCCTACATTCATAGAATTTATTCATATGTATATTATAGTTGTTAGCGTTTCTTTGGCTTGACTTACATAACATGATCATGACGGGGAAAAAATGTAAATTTGGGTTATTTTAATCAGTACCTTTGCAAAATATTTTAGTAAATACTTTGTTCCTGTAATTTTATTGTGAAAGAAGTAATAAAATCAGAATATTTGCTACTCAGGCGAGAGATGGGCAGCTATGGGGCTGTTGGAGGAGACATGTAAAAGAAAACAAAATATTTTGCAAAAGTTAAAATTGGATAGTCTGAGAGTAAGGAATGTTTTAAAAATCTGGTCAGCAAAAGTCAAGAAATGTTATAAAATGTAAGTTCATACATTTTGTGGGCATCCTGTACGAATTAGGAAAGGCTATGATGTGTCAATGCCCCAGATATCCGAATATCCAAACCTCAGTTCCGGATTGTGATAATTGTGATTATACGTCAAGTTTTGGAGCGGGTCTATGCTTGGGACCCGGCCTGACCCGGTGACCCGATTTAGGTCTCCTCACCCGGAGATAAAAGTAGAGTATTTGATTATTTCCTTGCGTTTCAGGGGAGACCGAGATCGCAGGTGTTACCCCCCCAGAGCACGAAAATTACGAAACTGGAGCTCATTATGCTCAGACCGGGTTAATCGAGTTAAGTTTTAAACCGGATCACGTATGTCCTGATCAGGGTGGCTCACCAAAACTTACCTGATTTCAGCTCTGCCGTACTACTTCCTCTATATATAAGTTATTAATATTTTTTTTTTCTCTTCAGAATTTCAGAGGAATTCAGTATTTCAATATTCAATATTGTTAATTATATTGATACTGTTCGGTATTCCCCCAGCATACCACGAGACATAAGCTCGACATCGGCATGTGGTCGGCAAAGCTCGGCGGATGAGCTAGCCGACGCCGGGTTTTGAAAAATCCCGACCAGAAGCCGACTTAGGCGAGCTGGTTTTGGGTGCTGTTTCGCCTCTATGCCGACCCCGACGGCGGCCTGGAAGATGGCCAGACGACACCGACGGCGACTCGGAAAACGGCCCGACGACCAATAGTTACTTACGGATCGCGCCGACCAGGCACATATCCAGAATTTGGTTTTGGAAGGGTTCCAAGGGCTTCTGGAGGGTGTTTGGGTATGAAATGTAGTATGTATAATTACGCCTGAAGTTATACTATTTTTCCATGAAATTGTGAGTTTGGGGGATCCAGACTCCTCGGACCCACCCCCTAAATACATCCCTGGCGTTCACCATTCCCCGACTACTAGTTGGTGGGGCCGCCGTCGGGGTCGGCATTTTGCTTGCTGGGTCCGTATATCAATATTTCGGTATATTCGGTGTTATCGGTATTGCGGTATATACGTATATCGGTATTTTCGGTATATTGGTATTTCGGTATTTTCAGTATATCGGTATTTCAGTATTTTTGGTATATCGATATTTTCGGTATTGATATTTCGGCATGGGTGATACCGAAGTTTCGGTATTCCAAAATACCGATACCGATTTCGTTATATCGATATTTTTGACAGCCCTATTGCACAGTGATGAGTTTTTGTAGTTGTTGTTGTTTAAACGAAGGGTAGCATAGAAATCCTCGAGCCTGGTAATTCCCTGCTTGTCTTGGAGATATGTTCCAAAGCTTTGTGAAAAGGATGTTCTTGTATCTTCACACGGATATGAGCCCCTGAGGGTAAATTTCCTGACGGAACGGTAGATTTTGTACTTTTTCCTGACTTTTCACCTCATATTTAATAATTTCCCTGACTTCTCCTGATAAATCTTGAAATTCCTGACATGTCCTGACTTTTTCTGATTTTATCTGCTTGTTGGCACCCTATCGTACGTACGTATTTTGGGAGATTTTTTCGGCTAGCAAACAATAAGTCTTATTTTGGTCTTAACAATTAGTCAATAAGTCAATATGTCATTTAGCCGGCCTGGTGGCCGAGGGGTCTGTGGCGATAGGCCATAGGCTTGGAGGTGCCGGGTTCGAGTCCCGGCAGGGATGTGGTTGTGGATTTTAACAGCTTAATAGCGAATCGTGACGGGCCGAAGTGCAAAGTTACTAGACTGACTCATATATAAAAGCACAGAGTTTTACATATGTTATTTATCTCTCTGAACAAATTCTCTGAGTGTGAGGAACCAAAATTAAATATGCCAAACAACTTGTTAAAAGGTGCCCCCCTCTTCCTACTTCCATATTGCTCAATATCATTGATTTTCGATATTTTTATATTGTTTGGTATTTTGGTATATTGATATTGTTTGATATTATCGATATTTCGGTATTATCAGTATTTTAGGTATATCGGCATTTCGGTATATCGATAATTGTCGGTATCCAAGACATACCGAAAGTCGGTATGAAAATCTCAATACCGAACACCCCTACCATGCACACGGTGTTAGTCCACCACAAAGCCCACGTGACATGAGATGGAATCAAACCGCGGGCCCGAAACATCAGAATTGAACGCTCTACCGCTGAGTTACGTTATTTTCTCTTCTGAATTCACACTAGCGTCTCAATAAATTTAGGTAGAGAGAAACCGACTTAAGCTCTGGATTCAGCTACATTGATTTTACTGCATTATTTTAATCTGACTAGGACATAAACCTCATTTATCTTACATCTACACTGTACCCACTCAGTATCTAACACACGTTAGCGCCTAGACAAAAATAGGCAGAGGTGAAACTGATATTACGTTGAGGCTCATCGGCTTTACTTTTTCCTATCGTGTTTAACATTCTGACGCCAAAGCTATTTTTATGGTATTTTTGCACTATAAACGGTCTTTTCCTTATATGAATATAGAGTGAAGCAACTAAAAAAAATCTAGTGGGGTTAGTAGAAGCATACTTTGAAGTATGGGCCTAAACAATATTTCCCAGTCGTTTCTCATACTTTTCCATACAAACCATAGCTGGTTAAGAGTGATTAAATAGTCACCCACAATCTGGTTCTGAAGTTAACAGATGAGTTGAAACACATTCTACATAAATATTTTATGGACGTATTTTCAGCTCCCCTGCTCTTTATGATGACCTGGAAATATTAAAGTATCTGTCACACGACACTGGTGTACTCGCTACTCGTAGCTGCTAATGATGTCAGCCAACATTAGCAGCGAATACTAGCGGCTGTTTCGTGGTAATACGATGCTAATATCCGGGTTATAATTATCAGTTGGAATTCCTTGATTATACTGTAAATTAAATATTTCGAACAATTATCAATTATGCAATGAGCAATATGTCTTCAGACTTCCTCATAGTAATGCATTCTAATTTAGAACAGAATGTATAATATTCACATAGTTGCATAAACAGACTAGTGTTTCTATAACATCCATTTTTTTTAATCTGTTTAATTTGACATTCTTATATGGTTTTCCATAAAAGAAGAGCTCCAAAGCTATGCAGAAGCATTGTAATTAAATATGAAACTTATTTTCTTGGAATATAAATTATTAAATCACAAAATAAGTCGTTAGTAGCGTTCATATACTACCCTACTTCGCCCTGAAAGTGTTCAGAATTCGAACGGGTTTATCATATAAGAAAGTATTAACTTTCATAAAACACTCCTATTCTTCTGTTTTCGTAAATTATACATGTGAAAAGTTTACGATTAGTGATGCTATTAAGATGGAGCAAGAAACACAAGTTTCCCGCTGCAAGATTGTCCAGTCGCAATGTAATATTTGACATTGGCTGCGAGCTGGAATCTATTGAATACACATTTGTGGAACACAGTTCTGTCTGTGAAATTTTCAATACAGATTTTATTATTTTAAATGTGTGTTTGTACTAGTGTTTTAAAGGCCGGAAAAAACAGGAAATTTAAAAAAAAAAAAAAGGAAAAAAATCCACGAGCCAAAAAAAAACTGGTTTTATTGACGAAAACGTTTTTTCTTGCTTTTTCATCACGAATATTCACTACTTACCACACCTATTGCATTTGTTGTTTAGGTTTCGTAAAATTAAATGCTCTTACGTTAAAAAATGTTCAACAAATTTTAATTTACACTAGCTATGCAATTTATCTCATTAGCACTCTTATATATGAGTTAAAAGTTCTGTTCACTTTTGGCCCTTAGGCATCCTTGGTTCAGACCGAGAAAATGTAACATAATGCTTCAAAACTTTGTCAGAGGTACTCCTATTGCTGGTTATCTTTCAAATATATGCTTTGAAAATGGAATAACATTTGAACTAATTCATTGATCATAAAATGTTGTTAGGGACCCCGTAACAGTAAAAAATAAAAAAATAAAATAAAAACCTTCTTTTCGAAAGTAGCCCGAAAAATTAAAAGGAAAGCTATTTTTCCTGGCTGTTTCCGGCGTTCAATTTTTCCGGTGTTTTTACTTCACTAGTTTGTACCAAAAACTAAAATTTTAACAATGTATTAATGATCAAATAATTTTAGTTGCCCCGAAATGGCAAAAAATAATTTTGTCCCAAGTAGGACGAAAATATTTGATAAACATTTTTCTATTTTTTTTTCTGGCATTCAATTTTTACGGTCTTTTTTTACTTCACTGTGACGAAACTAGCAGCTAGCAAACCCGGTAGTGTAGTCACATGATGCTTTTATTATCAGTGAATGAGTTACATAACTGGACAGCGCGCTGCCCTCTGGTAGAATTGATCATGTTCAATTCCAAGTAGCGGCAAATAACGCTAGCAGCGAGTGAGCTAATACAGCTCGTAGAATGTCACACAACGCTAATTTGCCCCTCGAATGCTAGCTGCTAACGCTATTAGCAGCTATTACCAGCGTCGTGTGACAGAGGCTTTCCGCGCATATTGTGCGGAAAATCCTAGGAAAAGGGCATGTTTTCTAATGGGGATGAAACGTAGATATTTTGTCCCTTTCCAACGAAGTAAACTGACTTCTATATGTTGGAAGGCAAGTTGAAAATTCACCAACATTCTTGTTCCATCATGAGTTGTAAATCAACCTCGGGCTAGTCGAGAGCTTAGCAAGCTCTCTTTCAGGGCGCGTGTTCGCGGATCCAATTCCCGCTGGGATCCATTGAACGGAGTGGTTCAGATCTCATTGAACGGAGTGGTTCAGATCCCAAACTGTAGATTCCATTCTTAGAAGCTCACCAGTTGGTTTAGGACGTTAATATATATTCAATCAATCAGGAAGTTGTAAATCGATGTGATCGACATGCCAACTACCCCAGCCCAGTTATATCATTGTACTCGACTATAACAGATATATTACATATGTTGACAAATCAGATGGTAATTTCCTATGGGATTGAATTGTTGACTTTCAAATGGACCACTAAGTTATTCCGCCATATGCTCAACAATCTGCTAATCAGCTCGTTCGTTATAGAGTCCGCGAAAAAGCAACTCTCAAGCATTTTCAGAAATTTAGAGATGTGTTATTCAGTCACCTTGTTTCATTAGGAAAGGTTTCTCAACCAGATCTGTTTCAGGAGCAAAGTTCAGCAAAGTTCCGAAAATGGAAGTACATGTCTCGTTTGCAGAAGCTTCAGAGCATATACATGAAACACAGTTGATGAAACTGTGGTTTTGTATATTACAGACTCACAAATAAACTAGTTTCAACACCACTCAGGTACCAGGAATGTCTGTTTTAAGCCAAAATGTTGGCGGACGTTTCAAAGGGCGAAGAAATACGAACTCGATATGTGGAATTAAAGTTGCTTTGATAATTGTTTGATGTCATAGTAACATATTTGTGATCATAGAAAGTGAATTGAACACGAAGCGAAATATTTCAAATTTATAAACAATACGAGTACTTAGAGCTTAAAGGTTCTATGTCCATTTATTGTGGAAATTCAGTTGATGATCAAATTTATATTATATGCATTGTATTATATGCAATGTGCAGTTCCTACTCTTTTGATCGGTGCTAAGAAAGAACAAAAATTGCATACAATTAGCCAGAATATCAGAACGCAATTTTGTTACAACATATATTTCCCCGTAAGAGCTAAACCTCGTTTTCGTTCTTTTGTAAAATTTGCTGTATTGGACATATAACCTTTTTGATGAACTGAACTATTACTGTAAGGCGTCATGAACCGATGGCGAATGACATAGAACTAAAGAAAATGAAGAGATCGTTGCAAGAAGCATAAAATCGATAAATACTGAATTTGTGTTATAAATGTTTTAAAAGATTAATTTTTGTTTGTTCAAGTCTTGTAAAACCTGAATTTATATATTTATGAAGGAACTATCTAAGTTTCATTTAAATATTAATTAAGGGTAATGCAAAGCAACGATCTCCAACAAAAGACGGAAGCACTACCTCTGTATACGTCTAATTAGTTCTTATCGTTGCAAGAAATTTCAATGCTGCTCCCACAATACTTTCAAAGAAAAAAGTTCATAACGAATTCAGGAGTTCGTTCACTGTACATTTTTTATTTTCGTTTTTCTTCATTATTGAAAGAGCTTCTTTTTAATAGGTTTTGATATTCACAACAACAATCAAGTCATTTCAACAATGAAGAAAACGAAAATAAAATATTGGCATTGATCGAACTCTTGAATTGATTATGAACTTTCTTTCCTGAAAGTTAGAATTTTCTAGGCTTGAAATTGTAGAAGCATAATTGAAATTCCTTGCAACGATAAAAATACACTAGATATATACGGAGGTAGTGCTGACATTTTTTGTGATCTTTGCTTTATATTAACATTAAACGGCTCAATAAGAGTACTATACTATTTTCTATTTGAATACAGTACAAAGTTATTTATGTGCAAAACTTCACAAGAAATATTTTATCGGTTACACGGCAATATACTACCGAGTATCCTTGAAACCCGGAAGTTATTGCCGGAGTTGTTACGATTTCATCACTTTGCACAAGTCAACAAGAAAAAAATAATCTGGACGTTTAGATGGATTTTGGTTATATGTGTGGTGTCGAATCCACAACTAATAGGTTCTATTAGTTTTTTTGAATTGACTCTGAGAAAAATGACAACCTTACGCAAAACCAATATCTCTATGCTGATAACTCAAGCATTGTGTTATGAGACAAGGCTCATAAGTATTACCTTATTGTATTTAGAGGCTTGAATTTTAACTGTCTGTTGTTTACTACTGTTTTGAATATTTATTTGATTGTACTTGTATGTAAATAAGTATTGTTATATTTAAACCCGGCAAGGGATATATATAATATTCAGAGACGTCTTATATGGAAGTCATGTACTCTTATTATTGTAATATCTTGTGTAGTATTATTTTGTTATTTGCCAATTCTTTCTGAATATTTGCCAGCAACTTAGGTGAAAGGATCTTCTAAGAATCTATGATTTCACTTGTCAACAGCTACTTTTTTTCCTTACGAAAAATATCTGGGGGGAAAAGACGTATATTCTTTTCTAGACCGTTTTTTTTTCAAAATTCTTTTTCTGCTATTCAAAGATACAGCGGCATTGCCTTTGAGTTCCATTCCTCTTCGGCAATACTTGCGCTGGGAGCCTCGGTCGAGATTCTCTTTGTATTTGGTCTGAACAGGGATGTTTGTCTTCAGTATATATACATTTTTTACGCACTGAATCGGGATGCGTGATTTAATTCTTTAACCAGTCGTGAAAGAAGCTCCATCGAGTTCGTTTCTCGGTTCTTAGCAACAATAAAGCCAGTCTCTCGAACTCAGAGAAACCAGAGACGCATCAGAAGCAGGTAGCGAAGAGGCAGATATGAAATGATACTGTGTTCAATTTTGGATAGATAGTATAAGGAAAATAACGGTTTTACGCCACATTTCAACATGGCAAAGATAGGACCTTGATTCTCCCTCGCTTTTAGCCCCCCAGTTACCCCCAAAATTCAGGGGTACCCTCTCCTTTCCCCACCCCTGTATTGATGTTAATGGGCCTCTTTTCGCACCAATCAGGAAGATGCGGGTGGTTGCCTAGTGACCCCGATGCCACCGCTGGGGTCTTCCTCTGCTGTATCGACTGGGCTCGCCCTGGAGACTGAGGTTCCGAGTGGAACCGCTATTAATGCCGGTTATCGGCTAGCACGTGGGTACGCTGACCGACCTTTTAAGAGACCGAACAACACATGGAAATGTCACTTATGGCGAGGTTCTTTCCAGTCCGGCCATGAAACATTTAGGAGACCAAACTGGGTAGTCGCTTGTAACGAGCCAGCTATAGCGTCGGTGGTGACGATAGGGTAGAACCAGAGGTGCACGTAACAGCTTAGTGGTTTTGCGGCGAAACTGGGGAGAAATATACTGAAAATTTCGAGGGTGGAAAAGTAGAGTTGACAATGAGACGGCCTTTAAATCATGGGAACAGCCTCGGCAAAATTTTTCTTCATGGCCACGTTTTTTGCTGGTTTGCAAATTTGAGAATGTTTAAACATATCAATTTTACATTCTTACTTTGAAAAGAAATCTTTCTTGACAAACCCAATGAATAGTGGATAAAAGCATAACTGTGTATCTTGCCAGGCAGCCACCAGAGAAGCGAATACTTGACAGATGCATCGATTGGGAAAATAATGTCAGAATTAGGTGTGTGGGGTAAGAGGTTGACCATTATAACGCCTAGTCATTTAAGATTCCGCTTTGTTTTTACATTCCTCTTTCTGGTGTATTGGTTAATTCATCAAAGATAAAATCAGCAGGAAAATATTTTCTGTGCTAATGAAGATTGCATGTCATGTTAGGATTAAAATTATTGCTAACAAAACTGAGAAACTGTCTTATTAGAACAGTCGTGTTGATTTTGTCATACAGAGAGGAAGAGAAAAGAAAGGGAGACTGTTTCTATTTGGGATATATTTGCCTAGCTAGAAAATATTACAATACAAAAGCGTGATATATTAATGCCTTCGTTACCTTATTTCTCATATTGTTTGCAAAGAAAACATTCAATTTTGACTGCTGATATTTGTGGTCATTAAAGCAACACAAATATCGATTCGTCATTCGTGCGCTAAATATCGGATAGCGTGCCACAAAGCAAAGAGGGAGAAAACATCTACCCTGCCTCCGTCATCGATTGTGAACGCAGCGAGAAACGAATTCTGCCTTTCTTGATCACCCAACAAATATAATATCTTTGTAGTTTTAAGCACGTGTTCCTATGGCAACGAGTGAAAACATGTAGCAAGAAAGATACAGACAGAGTTGTTAACGTGGCAACCGACAATAACATTACAGTAGTAATAGTAGAGCCGAGAATAGCGCGGGGCTAATCTAAAACAAACAGCCAAACAAACAGTTTCTGCAGACAAGAGTAAGCTGCTTGTTATTATTTGGGAGGTATCTGCCAACTACTGCGATTTTTTTTAAATATGTAAATTATTTTTTTTATTATTTTGATCCTTTGCCGTGACTCAAAGTGCTTTAGTAATATGAAGCGAGTCAGTACCGTGAAGTAAAAATCTCCGGTTGCAATATGAAAATACGAAAACATGTCCTCGCCTCCCGGAAACAAAATTCAGTGCGAAGTACAACCTAAGGCGAATATCTCGCGTAAGGATTCTATCCCCAAAAGTGAGAGCGATGAAGAGACAGTACCTCATATATAAGGAAAACCGAAAACCGAACCATGCCCAGTGTGCGATCTACAAATCACGAGTAAATATCATAACTGGCATATGAAAGATAAACATTCGTACGAATCAACGAGAACTGCGCTAGACGGAGCTATTAGAGATTATGTATTCACTAACAACAGTGGAGATACGAAATCCTTTCTCGCTTCGATTGAACGGGAGCGCTGCCATTTTTTAAAGCAGGAAGTGGAAAATGTAACGCCGTTATAAAATAAATTTTATTTTAACCTCAGATTTTGTGAAAACGGGAGAAGAAATACAAGGTTTCTGAGTGTGCAGTGAAAATAAGTTGTTTTTAAAATCCATGGTTTCGGAAGATAGAGAAAGGAGACGAGTGGGGAAACAACGCACAACCGCCTTAATTTAGACAGAATACGCCAAATTTTGCTGACTTACAAGCGTACCAGGAGGAGAGACCCGTCCAAGGCTCGAGGTAGTCTTTGTGCTCAACTCCCCGTCACAAGTTGAAGTACACGTGAATAGCTTCAACCCTATAACTTCGTCCTGCCACATAAAACTCCAAAATTTATTAAGAACAAGCGTGCCGTCCTAAACATTAGAAACCCTAATCACAAATGTTTTCTTTATTCCGTCTTGGCCAAACTTCACCCTGTTGATGAAAGAGAACATTCCAATAGAGTTTCTTACTATGAACTTATGTTTAACTTATGCTGCCTATTTTCGAAGATAATAATGTCAGTTTTCCGGTGAGCCTACACGACATGCCCCGGTTTGAAAACAACTATAGTGAAACGTACTCAAACGCACCGATTTCTATCAATGTGTACGGAATAGACAATGAAAATAAAAAAGAGTTTCCTCTTCACATCAGCCAACATCAAAATAATGAAACTGATATAGACTTACTGATTGTAACAACAACACCGAAACCGCCGAGAACATCAACATCAGCAACATTACCATCATTATCAACAACAACAACGGCGACACATTACTGTCTAATAAGATATTTCTCAGGAATAGTCAGAAAACAGATTACTGGAGATGAACATAGTTATTATTTCCGCAAAAGGTGTGTCATTTTACGACTAAGCTTATACTAAGGTATCATCAAACCTTTTGTGGAACACATGAGTCGACTGGTGTTATTATGTTAAGTCGCGGCGAGAAAGTGGGTTTTAAAACTGATTTTTCATTTTTAAAAGCCGATGTTCTTATTGTAGCGGATTTTGAAAGTCTTTTGGTTCCTTTCAGTGAACGACGAGGTGGACAATCAACCAACATTCAGCGTCACACATTAGCGAGCTATTGCTATAAAATATGCTGGTCGGATAATATCTTCACCGAACCTCAGAAATATCGAAGTGTTATTCCAGCGCAACATTTCATAGGAAGCATGAGGATGGAGCTGGAACATATTAATGCTAGGCTACATCAGGATTTGCCGATGAATCCCCTAACCACCGAAGAAAACTGTGACTACAAACAATTACAAGAGTGCTCATCTGTAGTAAAAATACGATAATAATATTCCAAAAGTCCATCACCACAGCCATTCAACAGGAACCTACGAGAAACCTCTTTACCAAAATTGTAATCTACAAGTGAAGAGATAAACCTTTATACCATGCTTCATCCATGGGTTATCGTCATATGACGCTCATCTCTTCGTAAAGGAATTGGCGGCAAACAGGAGGTTCAGCGAAACGCCGGACAACACCACTCGCCTGAAAACCCATGACCGAAAACCCCGTCACGACCCGGAGGAAATAAGGATCTACCCAGAAACTGAAGAAAAATTAATTTCCTTTACAAAGATGACTCGTTTCAAAAATGGTGAAAATATTGAATTAGATTTGTACCGTTTTTTGCCTTACTTCCTTGACAAATTAGTTAGAAAGGTCAAGCCCGAAATACTAATATACACGCACCAATATTTCCGTGGCGATGATGCAAAATTTAATTTATGTTGTAGTAAGGGCGTCTTTCCGTACGATCATTTCCCATACCGTTCAAAATTTGACGAAACGGAACTCCCGGCTAAAGAAGCGTTCAAAAACACCCTTGAGGGTAGCGAATGTACAGATGAAGACTATTCTTTTGCCCTGCGAGTTTGGGAAACATTTGAATGCGAAACGTTTGCAGATTTTCATAATTATCTGACAACCGATGTGTTACTAACTGCCAATGTTCTTGAAAATGTTCGTAACACTTGTATAAACTCCTATGGAATCGATCCTATTTTCTCGTATATATCTCCAGGGTAATCTTGGAAGGCTATGCTGTACAAAGCTAAAATTAGATTAGAATTATTTTCGGAAAGTTAAATGCACTTGTTTATTGAGAAATCTATCCGCGGCGGTGTATCACAGTCTATCTTGAGGTATGTAAAAGCCAACAATGAGTTTCTCGGCAACAACTTCGATTCCATTGGAGAAGTTTCATTGGTTATGTACCTTGACGAGAATAATCTTTATGGTTATGCGATCAGTATGCCCCTTCCCCATGGGAATTTCTCATGGGATCCAACATCGGAGAATTGGGATTTAATCGAAATTCTAAATCATTCCGATGAGAGCGAACGTGGCTTTTTGCTGAAGTAGATTTGTATTATCCTCAGAGCTTGCATGATCAACACGCGGATTCCTCCTGACGGAAAACATCTTAAGTTACTACTAACACTAAAACAAAAAAACTTGTGCATTTCTGGTTACTAAAATGCTACTTTAGGCATGACCTAGAACTTACAAAGGTGCAGCGAATTCTATGGTTTTCTCAATCAAAGTGGCTTGAGCCCTACATAGACTTTAACATCAAGCTCCGTTCACAGGCAACAACTGATTTTGAGAATGAATTTTACGAACTTTTGATTAACAGCGCATTTGGTAAAATCATGGAAAATGTGAGGACAAATCGACGTGAAGCTTGTTTTGATAAAAGAAAAGCCGAGAAACTCATTTGCTAAGTTTCAGTTCAAATCTCGAACAATCTATTCAGGAAATTATTTAAACTGAATAAACCTATACACGTTGGAAGTAGTATCCTCGATCTTGGTAAGTTGTTGATGTACGAATTCCATTATGACGTTATGACGAAGAAATATAGCAACAAGATTAAACTCGCTTACACAGAGACTGATTAGCGAAACACATTGTTTGTACACATTTCTATGAGGACATGAAGACGATGATTAGTTACACTGACACATCAAACTATCCTGAAAAGAACCAATATAATATTCCCTTACAGAACAAGACGGTACAGGGTAAGATGAAATAAGTGATGAAAAGAATTCCCCTTGAGGAATTCGTAGGTGTGCGCGCGAAAGTTTATGCCATGAATACAGCAGAAGGTACAGAAGAGAAAATGGCTAAGGATGTGAAAAAATGTTGTCAAAGATGAAAACACATTTAAAGATTTTAAGAAATTTTTATTTTGTCTTCAAACATTAGCAAAAGAACAGCGTCAAATACATTCAGCAAAATATAAACTTCAGACAGTAAAGCAAGAAAAACTAGCTACCCACGATGACAAAGGCAAAATTCTTAATTTTAAAATACATACGCTGGCATTGGAGTACAAAGAATTTGACGATGATGAAGAAATAATTTGTGAAATGTGTCCTCAACCTCTGGGGAGTCAGGTTAATTTCTCCTCGGTAAGGCTTCCTCTTCGTGGAAAATGTTTATAGTAACAGTTTATGTCTTTAGTCAGTAAGTCTTATATCTCTTGTCGCTGTCAATCTAGATGTCAATAAAGCACACACGCATAACTTTTCTGTCACACTTTCATTCTTGACATCTTACACAAATAATTCTTGTACTATCAGGATTACGTAGTAATCGTTTCGGCGGGGACAACGTCTGCGAAGTCAACTATGATGTTAATGTTTGTGCGTTCATTGATTGTAACTTGTTTCCGTTTGCTAACATGTACATAGGATGGGCTTGAAAGAATTCTTCGTTCGAATAAAACATTTCTGTGTTGTCTCCCGTGACTCATTTAAAGGCTACGCAAGTTACTTATAGTTTAAGATAATCATAATTAGAAAGGTCCAGAATTAAACTTTCTCTGGGAAAGATTTCGTTTCTCGCGTTTTTTTAAATAAATATTTTTAAATCCGCAGCGGTCAATTTGACTTGAGATCCTTTTCTGATTGAAAGAACCACGTTCAGTTTGGAATAAAACAATAACAAAATTGGGCACATCAAACGGAAGAGATTTGAACTGTGTAGTTACATGGAATTGGAAGTGAGAAGCGTGCTTTTCGTTGCACTAACTCTATGGCTTATGGAACTCGCAAGTTCATCGCCGCAGTAACAAATTTCCCCATTGTATTCTATTTTGGGCAATATCAAGCCAGTTTTCATCACGAACACTTATTTATCGAAGATCTCTTCTAATATTGTACTCCCAACGACGTCTCTGTGTTCCCAATGGTTTCCTTCCATCCGGCCTTCCGACAACGATAGAATATAGTCTTCGTTTTCACTCGATCCCAACTACATGGTCTGTCCACCCTTCGATGCACTGGTACAAAATGCATCGACATTTGTGGTGACTAGAATTTCTGCCTTCAACTTTAAACTACACTTTTTCGTAATCAACAATAGGAACCCTTAGTTCTATCAATATTGTTACCAACTTGGCGGGGTGAGGTAAGCTAGAATCTCCGTTCAATTTCCAGCGATAGAAGAGTGGATCGATATTACAGCTTCTCTTAAAGGTAACTCTAATACCTCCACATAATTTCTTTGTAGTCACTAAAAAATCCGAACAGCAAGCGCAATGGGAAGAGAACTGTATTATCTTCTCTTGGAAGTTTAGTGTCTGTTTTTCAGGCCGCGTGCCTTGAAGTACTGGTTTGGAAAACTTAAGAGTAGCAATAACCGTCGAGCAAATGCCCGAGTAGGCGATTCTGTCAATGACTATTCCATGCTTCGTGACTTCAACTTTTGAAAACAGATGGGCTACATAATTATCTACTTGTTTAATATTTGAGTTTGCAGTAAACGTGCCACCTGCATATCTACCGATTACTTCGAACTTAATGTATAAGTTTGATCGATATGGATGGATGAAACTGTCACCGGCCATCAAGTCGAATTCGATGTCTATTTGGTTCATTAAGATCGTTAATGGTTCGTCTATTTGGAAGAAAGGAATGAAGTTCGCAGTTTCCTATAAAATTCATTCAATTATGTCCTTTCGGAAAGCTTCTTTGACTCAGTGAATTAGTTTTTACATTGTACTTTTGGCTCAGTGGATGGAAGGTTTCTTACCATTAAGTGTCGTTTAATACAGCTCACTGGACACATCTCAGTGGGTGAATAAAATTCCAATGGTATATTGTATTTATTCAGTTTTCAATTCTAAAATTACACTAGTTATGTCGCCCCCAATGCTAATCAGTTCATGATTTTCATTGGTGACTGATATTTCAATGATTTATGTGCAGCTGTTGGATGGGAAAGAATAGTGGATACTGTGACTCTTAGACGATTGGTTCTAAAAATTCAGTCAAGGGTTTAAAGTTTGCAATATTATTTGGTTCTTCATGCGCATAATCTCTGTCCGCAACCAGCATTCCTTTCGCTAGATTACAATGCATATTAAGGTTTTCGATGGAAAGAAACTTAGGAAGAGTTTGCCGAACATGTATCTTTTGTGCTTCGAGAATCGTTTCATTTTTAAACCCGAAAGGATTTCGAATGGTTCCTAGGTCAAACTTCTGTACAGGCGGTTTGACTTCCATTCGATGTGTTACATGATTCTCGTGTAATAAAAGGTAATTGGAAATAGGGATGTCAACGAGTCGCTCGACTCGAGTCGCGACTCGGTCAGACTCGAGTCGAGTCGAGTCGGTGCTCAGTACCTACTCGAGTCGAGTCGGTGCTCACAACTGCTTCAGTCGAGTCGAGTTGGCGCTGACTATGTGCTCGAGTCGAATCAAGTCGGCACTCACTATGTGCTCGAGTCGAGTCGAGTCGGCGCTCGCTATGTGCTCGAGTCGAGTCGAGTCGGCGCTCACAATGTGCTTGAGTCTAGTCGAGTCGGTACTCAGAACTGCTCGAGTCGAGTCGAGTCGGCGCTCAGTAGGTGCTCGAGTCTAGTCGGTACTCAGAACTGCTCGAGTCGAGTCGGAACTAGTTATATGCTCGAGTCGAGTCGAGTCGGAACTCACTATATGCTCGAGTCGAGCCGAGTCGCTGCTCAGAAAGACTCACCTTGAGATTCGGTTACAGTGAGTCGAGTTCGAGCAACGACTCGAGTCGAGCGTTAGACTAGCCGCTCGAGCCGAGCGGATTGACATAACAGTCTGAAAAGTAGTCAGTGGACGATGTCATAGAAATGCAAAGATAGCTTACTCACACATAATTTATACACACCTATCTCTGTTTCTACTTGTTCAGTTATTCGAGAACACTTAGAACAACAAATTACTTTGCCAAGAAGATCAATAAACTAACTTCACATCGACTATCATGCTTTCTAGTATCATTGTTTCCAAAGTTAGTAGGAAAGAAACAGCAAATAGTGAAACTAAATTAACATAACAAAATAATAAAAAACTTCTTAAAGACATTCTTCACCTAATCAATTCGTACTAAAAAGGAAAATAATGTTTATGCATGCCTAAAAAGAAAAGCATGAGCGCGCTCTCATATCCCGAGCGGATTGCTATCCCTAGTTGGAAATGATGTCTCTAAAATGGAGGAATTATACTGACCTAGTTTTACTGACATTTTTCGACCCCTGTAAGTGAAGCTATTATTGTGAGTTGTGATATTTGATATTAAATACATATTGTAGAAAATTATTAAGCAAACTTTTAAACTGTAGTCATGGTTGGAGATTTAATTTTGTATTCTAATTGAAGAACCGACCCTATACTGCTTAGGTGCAACACTGCTGACATTAGTTTGTGTGTACATTATATTTAAGACAGTCATGTGACTGACGGACATGTAAGTCGTCGTAAGAATCTGAAGAACTTTATACTCAGATGGTAGGCATTGTCACGTTCGCGGTAACCTTGGTCTAATCGGTTTATTCCTCGGGTACCTCGCGCAAATCGTTCGTCAAGTTTAGTGCATGAGCGACAGAATTGATAGCCTCCTGGTGGTGGAGATCGAATGGAAGATTACTGGTAATTTCATATACTAAACCTTTACGCTGATTCCAGAATTTAGGAGGAAGCAAATGAATAATCTTGACCAAATACCCCAGTCATTTTGGCTTCAAAACCACGAGCTCTGTTAAACGATAACAAATAATTTCCATTATTCCGGCCTTCTCATTTTGAAAATTGTTATTACCTGATCGATCTTCCCCACTAATAACGAGTAATCAGTCAACCAGCTTTCTCACATCTTTCATCCAAGCAAATTACATAGGAAGACCTGTGTATCTCTTAATTCCGGAGCTCTCGAAGCCTCTACCTTCCACTGCCCTAATTTTGAACCAGGTTGGTTTAGAAAGGGTTTTATATTTTTCGCCGGAGCTGGATTTTACTCCATTCAGGTTGGGTCATTATTCCGGTAGAGGACATTACAAATTTTTAGGATCTTTGTGTACATCGCATAAACCGCAGTTGTATAGAGCAATAGCTGTTTTTCTTAGGTTCCTACAAACCTTTAGTCCCCTTAAACTTCTCATACACCTCCCAATTTCAATATATTTTCATCATATCTTTTTTACAAAATCAACATTCTAGCTACCGATATTCCGTGAACATTCAAGGAGTAAAACCAAAGACCTCATCTTTTCTTTATTTCGTAATAGTCAAATACTGCGTCGCTAGAAGTCCCAGTTGGACTTCTTTTGAATCGTTTTTTTTTCTGGAGAAGGCTGTTGTTGTTGTGGCGCAGAAAGAGCTCTGTTACGATTTGAGGATGAAAAAAAAATCTTTCTCGATTTAGGTTTCAGAGAGAGTATTGGTAATTTAGACTGTTCTGAGACTCTACAGGAATGAGTTCGGTGATCAGATAACGGTTATCATCCGTCACGCCTTTAATCCCCTGGCCTAAACTAGATAGTGCATCCAGAAGTGGCTGATCGGCTTTTTTCTGTTTTTCGTAGTAACTTCGGTGGCTCACCTTCTACAGTTTGAATCCTTTAACGATGTAATCTTCTAGTTTAATATTCTTTTAGCATCCTGGACAGGACTACGCTTAATAGACATCACAGCGTCTGTTTAATTACACTAAAGTGAAATTGTTAATTTTATATCGGTACTTTCCTTCACCTGGTGTACGAGTTATTTCGATTGGCAAGAAGCCGTAGGGTTCAGTCAAACATCCAGAACAGATTTCTTTCAACCTATTAAATGAGATGTCTTCAATTTAATATTCATTATAGGTATGCTTGAGGTTCGTGTTGTCTTGCCGAAACAAACACATAAAATTCGCTTTATCTCTAATAAACTCTCTCGGGACATTACTGAAGGTCTGGGCTAGATAGAAACAGTCTAATTGTTTGTAACGTCTCCGTGTAAAAATATTTCCTAACTTATTTGTCCTTTTCTAAAATGTAGTCGTCGAAGATAACTACTGACCCAAGGTTACACTTTTCCAGTGGAACGACAGATGAAAAAAATGCCTCTTTCCTTTCCTAATTTTTCCCTGCTTTAATGTATGACGCTTGCAGCTGTTTGTATTTTGGATGTTCCAAACTTTTAGAAAACAAATGCCGGACAGGTGTCGGCTCTTCTCAATCGAGCCTTTTGGGGGCCAAAATAAAATTTCGATTAAAAGTGTAGTCTTCCCCGACCCTGCGCCACCGCTGATCAGACATCTAATATTCCTCGGAAGAAATTATCCGTTAGGCTTTTCTGATGTGTCTGAAGAGTCAGTAAAAAGGCGTTGTTCTACATTCCACATTCGAGTTAACTATTATATTATAGATTTCAGGTAAACTCACGAATTATGATTTGATGGAAGACCGAGCTACTTGCGCCTTATTCTTTTTTCTTGTGTAGAACTTTTTCAGTCAAGTGTCGGGAAACTTAGTTTTCTAAGTTCCGGTTCACAGAACCGGCCTTCCATAATATCGTTACGTGAGTCCTTTAAGTCATAGATGGGAGGGCTCGTGTGAAAAACCTTGGCAATCTGAATTATCTCTGTACCCCAGTTTCGCGTAAAACCTCCTTCAAATGTTATTCGTTTAAACTTACTGACGAGAATATAGTCATCAGTTTTGAATTTCTTCTTGCTTGTTGGAGGAACAGAAAATTTCTTACAGTAGATTCTCGATATCAGTTCGGACTCATTCTTTTCCTTAACCGCCTCTATCGGTTTCATCTTAATTGTGCTACGTTTTTCGGAGTTGTATTTGGATATTAAACCAGGCAGATTGCCAACTCATCTGTAATTCCCTTGGAGTGTATGCAGGTTCCACAATAAGTTCTTCATTGTCCGATTCTAGCGTTCTATAATCCTCGCCCGACGTCACTGAAAGTCGACTAATGTGTAATGCCGTGCTTCTTGATGAGTCTCTGGAAACAGCATTTTAGAATTCAAGACCTCGATCCGTTTGTTGGAACTTTGGTTGGGATTCTTTTAAAATACTGGCAAAGGCTTGAGAGATTTATTTCTCACTGGGATAGCCCATGCAAACTTGCTAAAACTATAAATGACGGTCAATAAATATTTGAAACCATGATTGAGTTTTGAGAGCCCTTTTAAGGAATCACTGTCCATCTCGACCAAATCTGCTTGCCACAAATCGTGAATGCCTTTAGTGACAACTGGAATCCGAGGATAGTTTCGTCTTGTAGGCTTGTGGAGCTCAGCCACAATTATTTCACGAGTTGATTATACAATTATACTTACTTACTTTTTATTTGCAAAGAAACGGACATGATGTAATTATTTATTCTAATTATAAAGAGCAAGTGTATTCGACCTCTGAGCCGCGATCATGATTTCCAGGCTTATGGCTGCTTCTGATATTACTGTCACAATAAACACAAACTGTCGGAAGTGGTGGTATTATCACACGTCATGTCTTGATAAAACATATTAATCGTATTGCAATGACATCACGTAGAGCATAGAGATTACAATAGGATGGTCTGATGGTGAAGAACGGGAGTTTACTATTCAGTCAATTTGCTCGATTAGAAACTCTCGTTCGTTGATATCTAGCTCATTCTCCAAACCTACCACACCTCTCGACCCCTCATGGCGCCGTAGCGATATTCCTCTGTATTTTTCTTTGTCTTTGGAATAGATATCCATGATTGGGAAGGTACCATGTTTCTTCCGAAGAAACATCACTCCAGTTACAAAAAGCTTACCAAGGAGGTAAAAGTCAATATAATTCAGATTTCCATCGAAGACAAGTTTTAACGCAGCGGAATTCGCTTTCTTTATGAGGTGTACTATACACCTTTAAAAACTGAACGCTTGTGAGTGTCTTTATGTATTCTAGGAGCTGGGAATTTACATATTCCAATTTTCGGTTGAAATCCACATTGCGATTTTCGAAATCACTTAAACTCACGTAATTGGTGCTTAAGTTATTCACTGTTTCTGGAATATTCCACATGTCATAGGTTAGAGGCATCAGACTAACAGCAGCTTCGAGGTTTTTAAATTCTTCGCAGTCAGCAAATTTTGTCGGTAACGTGGAAATTGTATTTTGGAAGGTCTCCCAACTTTTTCTGAATTACTATAATGAGCGTTTCGTGAGTACGTGAACTATTTTACACTTTCTACAAGGTATCCTTTAGGCCGCTAACAATTTAATTCACGCCGCGGACTGAAATAAATTTTGTATGCTCCTCTATTGCTTGTTTCAGCTGTTCCTCGAGGGATGACAATACAGTTTGGATATTCGCGATGTCTTGGTGTGTGGGAAGGAATAAAATACTTGTTTGAAAGTTTAAGAGTTCCTGATTTTTATTCTCGATAACGGGCGGTATAGATGTTGGCTAGTACCTTCTTAATATTTTCGACTTTGCGAGACGTAGTCAGCTAATTGACAGTTTCTTCGAGTGATGTTAAGGTACCTTGAATTTTTAAACATCTGTCTTTGCGCTGCGAAGTTAATCAAAAATCTGTGGATAGTTTCTATCAGTTGTTGGTTCGGAGTATTCTTTTGAATTTCTCCCAGATTAGTCTGGACTGCCTGAATAGTGGTTTGAAGAGTTATTAAGTCGGTGGGCAAATCGCCAGTCTTCCAGCTTCTTGTTAATTTAAATTAAAGCTTTCTGTAAACTTGTTATTTCAGGGAACAATGTATTTTTAACGATATTCTGTAGCTGGTGCAGCTCAAATTGGATATTGGTTATTTCAAACACAGTTGCCAACAATGTTTCGAATTCGCCCAACTTTTTATTAATCACTGATATGTCGGTGTAGACGGACAAATTTGATAAATCGTTACGAAGTTATCGATCTTTTTACGGAATAAGACAAAATCACTCTGAAGCTTCGTACCCTTTCTTTGAATCAAGTCCTGCTGAGCGGGTTATTCTGAATTGAAGTCTCTTAAGTGCCAACCGCAGTTTGTAGGGTTTTAAATGTGTTTTGTAACTCCATTCATTTCCCTTCTAAGTTATTGATTAGATCCTTCACATTTTTATTGGAAATAAATTCTTGTTTCAGTTTTTCAAGTTCTCCGTGAATTTCTGTTATAGTATTCTGGACGAGAGTAAGATCGTTTTGTGACACTAGGATTGAGTACATAGCAATCACAGATCTTAATTCGTTGTCTAACTTTTGGAGCAGGTCCAACAGTTTTTGTTGAGCATTACTGACCTCATTTTGAATGTCTGTTGCCAGAGAACCCTTCAAAAATGTTAAATTGTCATTTTAGTTGTGTAAGTTTATTCTCGAGAATAAATAACTGATTAATTTCACTGTCGGAACTGTGTGAAGCCATAGGTAGGTCTATTGTTCTGTATCTGCCGTATCCATACAAGTTTTGGTGAGACATGTTATGACCAGAATATTATATAATATTTTAGAAGTTAGAAGGAACCCTGTTTCAAAGATATCCATTCTCCAAATGTAAACCGCGGCTAGACTCTATTGATCAATTCATACTGTCACGTAGCTTCTCCTTACACGTAATTCTGTCATTTCTCCATTGTACGTGGCAAGAGAATCAATGCTCCTATATTCCGTGACAGAAATAGTAGTAACCTGTTGACATTATTTTCCAAATCGATGCAGCTGTCTGAGAATTCGCTCTCTGGTGACTGCCTGGCAAGATACACCGTTATGCTTTTAGCCACTATTCATCTTTTCAAAGTAACAGTGTAAAATGGACCTGTTTAAACATTGCCAAATTAACCAAGAACGAAACCATAAAGAAAAATTTTGGCCAGGCTGTCTCATGGTCAACGCTACTTTTCCAGGCTCGAAGTTTTCAGCATTTTTCACCCCAATTTCACCGCAAAACCACTGAGCTGTCACACGCGTCTCCGGTTCTACCCTATCATCACCACCGACGCTATAGCTGGCTCGTTAGTTTGGTCTCCTAAATGTTTCATGGCCGGGCTGGAAACCCACCCGACATAAGTGACATTTCCATGCCTTGTTCGGTCTCCTAAACGGTCCGCCAGCGTCACCATCGTGGTAGCCGATAAGCGGTGTTAATAGCGGTTCCAATCTGAAACTCATTCTCGAGGGCGACCCCGGTCGATGTAGCAGAAGAAGACACCAGCGGAGAAGGTGACACCGGGGTCAGTAGGAAAACACCTGCGAATTCCTGATTGGTGAAAAAAGGGGCCAAATCGGATTGATTCAGGGTATGGGCAGAAGAGGGCAACCCTCAATTTTGGAGGTAACTGGGGGCCCAGAAACCAGGGAGAGCAAAAGCCCTATCTTTCCCATGTTAAAATGTGGCGTAAAACCATTATTTCCCTTATACTATGGGGGACCTCACTGGTCTATATCCCGAACAGATTAAACAAGCGCTCCCTAATTTCTGATTGAATTTAACATTTCAACTTCGAGAACACCCAAATTTGTTGTAAATCGATTACTTAGATTATAATGATTGAACACTGTCTCTACATGGGTAAATTTGTTGTGGGTACATTGAAGGGAGTAATTTCTACTGATTGTTTTCCCTTTATCTCTGGGAATTTGGTATGCTTTATGGAGAGATTGAGTGGTATTGCTCCAAGGAGAAAGTAAGGGATGGGCATATGATAGATTATTCTTGTTTGTCATTGTGCATTGAGAGTTAATACTAGAACCACCTAAAGAGTAACCCTTTGAGTTTGTTGTACGAGTCGATCCTAAGTCGATCACTGTATGGGTGCAAGTTAAAGAATGTTCTCCCACGAAATTCGTTTCCATTAATGTGAAGATGATATATATATATATATATATATATATATATATATCATTGCTTTTTATCTTGTGCAACGATATTCAGACCTAATATTTTGAATAAGATGCACGGGACCTTACGTCCGAACAGTTTATTCAATGTATTAATTCGTCTCTGACTTAGATAGGCAGATGAGTCTAGCCTTCAATCCTGTGCGCACTATTCTTGAGAAGTAGTCCTTGGTTGGTTGGCATTAGAGAACAAGGAAATCTGAATAGTGCAGACAATTGAAGAAGTACGGAGAGGTAGGCTTTGAGATTTTTATGATCTCAGTTTAGAGACTATACCAGAAAGTCTCCGGTCCTCTGAATTTGTGACCAAGAGCTTTTCACGGCTCCTGAATATACGTTTATTCAAATAGAGTCCAACATTCTATGTGGGCTTGAGGTGCGAGGTGATTTTTAGGCGAAATATTTAGGTGATTTCTTCTGAGAATTAGAGACTCGGCTAAGCATTTCGTTAGAGAAATTGAAGCACAACCTAAATCTGACAAATTCAAACAATAAGGCAAATAATTTATTCTCCCAAGACTTTGGAAGTATTATTTATGAGCTTAAATTGATCCTAAATCTTCATAAGTATAAGTCAAATCTGTTTAATTTATTTTTGCAGCTTTAATTGTGTGTCTTTTAGAATTCATTATCTCTGGTTATGCAAACGAATCCAACTCTGATGTAGTGGATAGTTGGACCAGCTAGGTACTTTTGTTTCGTACGGTAGCCTATCTCTCAGGGGACCTAGGATTGTACGCGATCTACAGTATCTGGCATTAGTCTTGCTGGCTTCCGAAGTGGTGAACGGCTAATTTTATTAATATTTGTTAGCTTTGAGGCTGAAAATTTTATTACCATTGTTTTTATGTTCTTCGGGCTAGTCCGAAGACAACCCATTGTCCTCTGACGGTGATCTCCGAGGGAGAGAGAGAGAGAAACAGAATTAAGGCCGTACATCCACGCGCAAGAAATACGATATGTCATTTTAGTTGACATAGGTTTCAGTTACAAATTGCATAAACTGAAAATAATGTTCAGCATATTTGTAGATTGAATCCTGGATTGATTATGGAGAAAGTAAAAACAAGAATATTTTATGGTTGCCAAATACGTAAACTCATTAATGGTTCAATTTTACCAAGCTATATGTTTAAGTCAAAACTTCTCACAGCTACAGTTTTCTTTCGGTTGTTAAGAACTGCTGGGGGAAACACAAAGCAAAAAATGAAGAACTGGACCAAAACACGTTGGTATCTAACTGAAATATTTTGGGTACTAATATTAAGTTAAAGTTACACTTTCTCTGCAGCCAGGGGGATTGCCTGATAATCTTGATTATTTCAGTGAAAAGTTTAAGGTATCGCCTAAATTTCAAGTTAATACTGCAGACGAGACAGACACATGATGACGGTACACCGGTGCATCCAATGCTATTATCCTAATAACCACATAAAGAGAAATCGTACACAACCAGGGTTTCTCCAAGAATTAATTTCAACGATAATTTTATTATCGATATGAATCACTCGTGACTTGGTGTTTTAGTAGGGTACGTATGTGATCTATCTAGGTGTTCACAATGTTTGTGAACACCCTGTATCACAAAAGCTAGAGCCAACCCAACAGAACCAATACCGTATTCGGAATCAGCGACTTAGACTAACTTTAAAATGGCTCCAAATCACCCATGACTTAGTTTTGAAGCAAGATTCACATGGCCATTCTGCCGTCCAGAGGCAAAAGCCGTATCAGCAAATTTGACCGAAATTGAATTCATATGTTCTACTTGATATTAATTACAGAATTTGTACACTTTTGCTGATACGGCTTTTGCCTAAGCACGACTGGCTTTTGTCTAAAGACAAACAAAGCCGTATCTGCAACATTTGACTGAAATTGGCTTCGTAGGGTCTACCTTTTATTAAACAACTCTATTTTGGTCAAATGTGCACATATGTGTAGCATGTTTATAAATTATACCGACACACGTTTGATAAATGTTCCAAGTCTATATAGTTTCGGAGCTACATCCAGCCGAAAGCGTGGAAAATGAACTTTAGACCTTCATAGTTCTAACATTACTAACACCGCGAATGGTAAAGCTGAAGCTGCATGGTACAGTTAAAGACTTTAAACCTGTTTTAATTTAGAAATGCACGTTCCAAAATTATGCGATGCGTGCACAAGGGATTCCCTAAAGTAAATAGGTGATTCCCGGATATTTTCTGAAGTAGTGGTAGATCGAAATGAGCATAAATTAACCCTTTTATTTCTAAACACAGCTTTTTCTTAATTTCTCGAAAAAAATGCCATATAAAGTTGTTCGTATGAATTTGAAAACTTGTGTATGGATGCTGCTGTTACTATACTAGTCATCATGAATCAATTGCAGGTTTCAATGAGTAACGTGATGTTTTTTTGTTAATAGTGGTTATTTAGGTAACTACAATCCTATTTGCATTCGTTCCATTGTAATTTGCTCCGCGCTGCGGGAAAATCATATACTGGATACTTCTGACTATAAAGAGGCATGCCAAGATTCTGGTATAATTTGCTGAATATGCTATTGTTATCTTTGAAAAAGCGAGCAACTCAGTCAATAAATTTTAAAGTAAGTGCTTTTTGTATATTATTTTTAGTAAATAATAAAGTTTGTATATTTCTGATACTTGTGAATGTTACATAATTTGTGGGACTTATACCCTACTTTTTACAATGACTAAAATTTATGCTTACCAAGATTTGTGATGGATTTGCTACCGCCAAGTAGATGTTTTCGAAATATTTCGAAGGAAAGAATTTGTTTCATTGTTGAAATACAGTGGAAATACAGGTAAATGATTTTGCTTTTGCGCATATATTGAATGTAACGTTCGGCAGTTTTGATTTGAAATATCTGCTGAAATTGGTGTTGGCTCGTAGTCAGGGATGGATAAAGGAGGCAAACATCCATAACATTTTCTTAAGATAAATTAAAAAAAAATAATATTTTTTAATGTAAATGCGAGGTAGAATAACATACCATGACTTATAAAAGCATCTAAAAACATATTTATTTAATTTATTTTTCTTATTGATGGAATGGTGTATGGGTGGACTAGGGCACAAAGACAGGTAAAACCTCTTAGCCTATCCTAAAAATTCATTTTTATGAATGTAAGTAGAAGGTAAAATAATATATCATATTGAATTTTTTGCTTATGTTGATACAAGTCCGTAACTTTCTTAATCGCGTCTAAAATTTACCTTTAATTAGGAGATAAATCTTGTGTCCTACACCCTTCTAAACCATTTACCTTTTCTTCTTCTTATAATAATAATAATAATAATAAATT
>JAGDQP010010474.1:1732-25611 GCA_022664845.1 Lepisma saccharinum | reverse complement strand
AGAAATTTAAATCTACTTTTGAATGTACTTCTGTAAGCGAAATTAGAACTATGTTGGGAATATTGAATCTGAAAGATCGCAGATATTGTTATCTGATGTAATGTTCTTTTCTGATGCTCTTACTGGAAAACAAGGGTGTATTAACACTATAAATAAAAATGGCCCTATGTATCTTTCAAGGAAAAATGAAGTCTTTAATCCTGTTTACTATAGTAGCTCGCCAGTACAAATATGTGCTAAAAGTGTAAATAAATTATCGCAAATTATAGATATATTCAGTGATGATTTTAAATGTTTAAGAAACAAAATTATAAAATATGTATTGGATTTGTAAATTTAAGTTTGGTGAACCTTTTATTTTAGTGAGAGAAGTGTGAGAAGAAGAGAACCCTTTCTATTAAATCTAACATTGTTTTATATTGAACCTCCTGTATGCAATTTTATTGTTGAATATGTATTATCGATGTGATTTTCTTGCATGATTTGTGGTTGTTTCCTTTTATATTGTCTACATGTATTTTATGTATTAATGTTTAGCAATGGGAGACATGTATTGGCATATGCTGTATTGTCATTTTATACGCCCAAATAAATTCAATTCAATTCAATTCAATTATTAATGGCAAACTTTTTTCCCTAATCTCTGATAAAGTATCAGCAAAACCGTTATCGTACGAAGAATTATGTAGAACGCTGGGGTAAGCTTTGGATATACAGGCTGACGACTAGAAGGCGATTCGGATGAAGATGATAATATCTTTTCAACACCGGATAGTACCACAAGAAGTACTAGTATGCCATTGAAAGGACCAGGTTCAAACTCTTCGTCTTTTGCAACAGTAGAAGCCAACAACCTTCCAGATACAAATGGATGTTCACAAACCCGACTCTCGCGTTACTTTGATGAGAATTCTTTATATTTCAGTTTTAGTGAAAGTAATGATAGTGATACGACTGACAGAAATATTTTCGCCAAGAATGCATGTAACGCTCAATCATTCAAACGAAAAGTGATATCACAGGGATATGGTCCAATACTACCTGTTGATTTGCCTTCTCCAGTCAACCTTTATTATATCTAATAGATGATTGTATAATTAATTCATGTATATTGTATAAGACGACTTTGAAATTGAGGAATTGTACATAGAAACCCATGTCTCAACTAGTATTTTGAAGTCTTTTAGCCAAGGAGCAACGGTGTCATTAAAAGTTTTAGTGACCAGGGCAAATTTTGGCAGGAAAAGCAATGGAGACAAGTCTGAAGCAAAGTTTCAGTTAACAAACATAGGTGAGCAAATACCTGCCAGGGGTACAATAAGGAGATGTGCTTACTGCACCACAAACCAAAGAGTCGTAGCCCGATGTGTAAAGCTTGCGAAGTTGCACTTTCCATAGATTATTTAGAGCCTTTTCACTCATAACTCACTAAACGGTATCATTTTATGTGGATCAAAGCTCAGTTTGTATATACACTGAGTTAAAGCAATTTGAAAGTGTTTTCAATTTCTGTATTATAAGAGATATCGACTTAAGGAAACTGTTTCCTGGTGGAAAGCCGTTTCATTCATGCTCATTTTGACTGATTACTTCAGACAATTTCTGGAAATCCTCTACTTCATTACGTTAAAACCTTGCGCTCTCATTGCGGAATTTTAAAATATGCAATTATCGATATTCCAGATTTGCAGTCTTTGACAGTGGTGTGTTTTGGGTAGTTCGGTTAGGCATTATGTCCATCTTGCAAACCACAATTCTCTATATAGTAAATAAATACTGGTATACTAAATGATTCAACGGCTTTTAATACTTTTACCTTTCTTGAAATGAACTCTGAAAGCTTCTGAATAGCAAATCATAAACTACCGTAATACCTTGAAAGAGCTTATAGATCCATGCAACCAAACACCTCGAAAAAAAACTTTACATAAGTTTCGTTAACGTTTAGTCCCAAAATAACTTCTTAAATATACATAATTCAATACAAGATTTCTGTAGGTAGTATCTGTATTCCATATAAACTGATACTTGATGTTTCGTAAGTATTATAACCATTCATTAAACTAGTTTGACATGTAGACAATAGTATGAACGCACATTTGTAAAATCCAATAACGTCAATAGATTTTATAAATTTAAAACAGCCGCGCAACTTAAACATTTAAAATATCATTTTTGCCAGATCGTAAATCATAATAATGATATCGAACAAGAAGAAATATACAGCAAATCACCTCCCCGTTAAAAAAATAAAATTAGACTCATTACGAGAAAATGGCCATTTCAGCTACTCGCACTCAGTACAATGAAAACATGGACGTTGTGAATGACAAATACCTCGAATATGTGCAAAACGAATGTACAGAATAGTAGACTTGATTGTAAGTAGTCTAGACTTAAACGTCAATTTGAAACATAATTAGTTCCTAGAACACAGATAGCCAACTAATGTATATTTGTTCCGAATCGACAATCAAGATTAGAAAAGTAATCAACTTGAAGAGACATGATGAAATGAAATATTGCCATCGAACTCATTTGAATGTTAACTAATATAAACAAATATTACTCGGAAAAATTATTTGTGCCCTGTCGAATCGCGTTTTTGTGAAAACTGTGGAAAGTCCAGATTATAACAACGATAATAAAATAAGTGTATCTGCCAATTTTCCTTCCTTGATGAACTCTTTGATATTAGTTTTTTGCTGCAAAAAAGATTCCTTAATTATCTTAGATCGTAATCGTGGTCATTCACCTATTTAATCAACTATGTATCCTCCTGTAAAACTTCATTGGAACGATTAGCCTTAGTGTTAATATTCTACTTATCCTTGTGTCGTCTTTCAGGTTTTGATGGGACCTCCAACTCATCAACTTCTGCCTAATTCCGAAACTTATATTGTAAATCATCTATAACCTCCTGGCGTTTTGTAAATTCTCTTTAGAGTTGCGCTGCATTTGTATTTTAGTAGATACACATTCGTGATGTGATGGTAGTTCGATTTTCTCTAAAACCAAATTGAACCCATCTTCAGTGCCTTCAGTCAACCTAGCGTTAACATTAGCTATAGTATGGATATATATTATAGTGATGCCTTGTATCCATACTTAATTTAAATAAAACAAGCTGACAAGGCTATACACTTAACTTTATTTAAAAACATACACTAAGCGTAACGGTTTCAATGTTATAACAAGATCTTCCTAAGACGACACATTAATACATACTAACAGTTCATTAAAAATTACCAAAAGGTCCAGAGATCCTTTTCACGTCATCCACCCATCACGTCCCAAAATCCTTTCACTTTCCAAAACTAAACAAATTGTAACCAATCACAGTCCTTCTCTCACAGGTCACATCCCCTAGGCAACTAACCCGCTATCACATACTTGTAACAGGAAACAACAGACAAGGAAATATAATCGAGGCACAAAAATATTAGATAATCAAATGCGTAATAAATAAATAATTAAATAAAAATATATTAAATAAATAAATAAATAAAAGAAAAGAAATAGGCCAAAATATAAATAATAAATAGTAAATTAATAAGTAATTCAATGGGAGCTTAATTTCTATAAATAAAAAAATAATAAATATATAAATAATCCAAATGTGGCTTAAAAATAAATAATAATAGAGAATCAAAGGGGGCTTTCGAACAGTCTCTTTTACGGGAAAACTTTCTCCGCTCTTCCCTTCCCAGTATGTTCTCCCATTCCTCATTTATGCTGAAACCACCATTCCAGTTCTTCGCTTTATCTCCCATTTCCCTGATTCTCCTCGATTCTTTCCACTTCCTAACCAACGTCATTTCCTCTTGTTCCAGTATCTCCGCCCCTTCCCAGTCTATATCATGCGCCTCTTCCTGACATAAAACCATTTCTGTCTCTTTTCAGTCTGACGTCGCCCCTGTGTTGTTTAAGCCTTTCCTACAATTTCTTTTTAGACTCCCCTATATATACTGCCTCACAGTTCATAAACGGAACACTATATACCACACATCTTTGTTCTTCTCCCTTTAGAGCACCTTTCTTCTTGTTTCTCACTAAGCTCAAGACCATCTTCCCTCCTTTCTTATATGTTGTCACTCCTGCCTTTCCTAACAGAAGCTTGATCTTCTTGGTGATTCTTCCTCCACTTTCTATCCCAAACCACTTTTTTTTCACTTTCTTTTTTTTCTCCATCCTTCTTTTTGTGACATTTTCTCCTGATGATTCTTCGGTCATCTTCACTATAGCCATTCTCCTTTAATTGCTCCCAAAACCTTTCCACATCTCTCTTCTTTTGATCCTCGTCCGTGTTAATCTTTTCTATTCTTTCCTCTATGTTCCTTATGAAAAGTTTCTTTAGTCATTTCATCAACGTTACTCCTCTTGTGGCAAAAAATGCCTGTTGCACATTTCTTCTGAAACCATGAAGATACAAATCTTTCGTTTTCTCAATCCTGATATCCAAGAAATTTAATACTTTGTTTTCCTCCACCTCACTTTCCAACAACACTCACTTTGCCGTTATCATTGAGCTACTTAATGAATATACCTAATGTTCTTCTTTGGCCTTTCCAAATAGCCAGATAACCATCAACGTACCTGCAAAACAGTAGTAGTCAGTCCTTTCGTTTCTGCATCACAATCCTTTCCCAATAATTCATCATCAAATCTGCTAACACTGAGCTTATACACGATCCTGTACTCAGGCCTTCTTTCGCACGCACTATTTTGCCACCTATCTTACAAAACCCATTCTCCCATACCGCTTTTAGAGACTTCTGCATTCTATCACTATCCTGCCCTTCTATAACTTTTCGTCCCATTTCTTTATTCACTATACGCAATATTTCCTCTCTACGTAGACTCGGAAACATGCTTTTCACATCAACACTGAACAATTGAACATTACTATACTCTCCCTCTTCACTCCTAATTCGTCTATTAACTTCACCACCTGAGCTGAATTCACCACACTTCTACTTTCCTGACCTTCTCTTATCGCTTCCGCTAACCTCAAAATAAACTGCTATTGAAGTTGCAAGACGAACTTATATGGAACGAGATCAAGAAAATAAAAGAAGAGAAAGGTAAGCCTAGAAAAGTGAATGAGAAGTTTAAGAATGAGATATACGACGGTTTTACTGTTTTTGCCAGGGTGATGATTTTCGTAACATTAGCAAAATGGGAAGTGGTCTTTAGAGATAAAGTGAGATGTAGGCTTGAAGAAAAAGAGAAGAAGCTTGGTTGGAAGGAAGAACTAGAAAGACAAGGGGAATGTAGAAGAAGAGTGGTAGTGTTAGGTGAAGCTAAGATAAAAAAAGAAGAGGAACAATTTTTAAGCTTAAGATACAAATTCAAAGTGGCAAAGGACCAAGTGGATATTGGAGAGTTGGTCTACGGGATTGAGGAAGCCCTGACGGTGGTTGAAGATAATGAAGTAAGGAAGAGAACAAGGAATAAGGTGGCGGTGTTGGTTGGGAACGTACCTAAGAGAAATAGAGCTAATATTTCAGAAGAGGAAAGAAAAGGATTGATTAGAATTCCTAGAAGAAAAGACATTGAAGTGAAATAAGAAGATAAGGGAGGTTCGGTGGTAGTGATGGATAAACAATAATATGAAAGCAGCTGGAGGAACTAAATGATGATGGATATGAAGAAATTGAATATAAAGGAGACGAAGAGGAAATAAGGAACAGTACAATTGAAGATTGCAAGAAGAGAGGATTAAATAAGTTTATAGACGAAGAAGGCAGATTATCGAAGATGAATGGTTTCCCGAAGATTCATAAGAAGGAGGTGAAACTGAGGCCCGACTTGGACTGTACGGACAACATGCTACAAAGACTGGAAAACAAAATTAAGAGGATAACGGAAGCGATAAGAGAAGGCCAAGAAAATAGAAGAGTGGTGAATTCAGCTCAGGTGGTGAAGTTAATAGAGGAATTATGAATGAAGAGGGAGAGTACGGTTATGTTCTGTGTTGATGTGAAAAGCATGTTTCCGAGTCTACGTAGAGAAGAAATATTGCGTATAGTGAATAAAGAAATGGGACGAAAAGTTATAGAAGGGTGGGATAGTGATAGAATGCAGAAGGCCCTAAAAGCGGTATTTGAGAATAGGTTTTGTAAAATAGGTGGCAAGATAGTGCGTGCGAAAGAAGTCCTCAGTACAGGATCGTGAATAAGCTCAGTGTTGGCAGATTTGGTGATGAATTATTGGGAAAGGATTGTGATGCAGAAACGAAAGTACCGCCTACTACTGTTTTGCAGGTACGTTGATGATTATCTGGATATTTGGAAAGGCAAAAGAAGAACATTAGATATATTAATTAAGTAGCTCAATGATAACGGCAAAGTGAGTGTTGTTGGAAAGTGAGGTGGAGGAAAACAAAGTATTAAATTTCTTGGATATCAGCAGGAGTTTTTTGCTACAAGAAGAGTGACATTGATGACATGACTTTAAAAAAAATCATAAGGAACATGAAGAAAGAATAGAATAGATTAACACGGACAAATATCAAAGGAATAAAAATGTGGAAAGGTTTTGGGAGCAATTAAAGGAGAATGGCTATAGTGAGGATCACAGAAGAATCATCAGGAGGAGAAAATGTCGCAAAAAGAAGGATGGAGAAGAACAAGTGAAAGAAAAAGTGATTTGGGATAGAAAAAGGAAGAAGAATCACCAAGAAGATCAAGCGGCTGTTAGGAAAGGCAGTACTGTTGCTTCATCCATCGCCGTCAAATCCATTGTATCTATTATTCTTCCTCTGGCTATTGTTACGCCAGTGCTTATCCCCGCCCCAGTCTGCCCCTGGATGTTGGCGGCATGCCGTCTCTGTTCATGACTTCTAGCTGTTGTTAAAATATCAAAACTTCAAACAGTTTGCTACTTTCATACGTATTAGCAAGTACCAAACTGGTGACTGTGCATTTAAGTCTTCAATTATTATTTATTTATTTATTTTGTCTTATTTATTATGGCGGAGTTAAGGTCACAAAACGTTTTCTTCCACCCAACCATAAATACACAGAGCACACGCTCTCTTTAGTACAAATAAATAATAATAGTAGAAGCAATAAACCCAGTACAACTACAATACAAAAATACACACACCTCTATATATATCGTAGTTCTCTACTTTATAATATCATTGTAATAAAATAGTAATAGATGGAAAAAAACATTTATTTAATGATGTACCGGTATATAAAATCCTGAAGCAAACCTTGACCAATTCATTGCCTGGTGGAGCATCTAATTATTAAACAGTGTCTCAACACTTTTCCGGTACATTGCCAGTAAATCCATGTTCCTAATCGAGTGAGGAAGACTGTTCCAAAGATTACAAGAGGAGACTGTGAAAGATTTAGCTAAAAGTTTAATTTATGCCGCGGAATTTAAAGAAGGGTAATTCTGCGAGATCTTGTGTTAAATTTATGAAAATCGCATATTTACTGGAAGCGTGAGAAAAGATAGACAAGATCATTGTTTTGAGCACTTTGTATAGGAACATTAGTTTGTGGGACTTACGACGATAATGCAAGCGGAGCCATCCTAATTTATTAAAGTAAGGCGAAAGATGATCAAAGTATCTTAGGTCAAAGATGAAACGAACGCAAACATTTTGGACATGTTGCAGTCGTCTGGCTAGCTCATTCGTAAGGTCAGAGTAAACTACATCCCCATAGTCCAGGTGTGATATTAACAACATTCTAGATAGACATATTCGAACCGGCATAGGTAATAATATTTTTATGCGCTATAATGAATACAAAGATGCAAAAGTTTGCTACTTATTTGGTTAACATGATCTCTCCAGGATAAGTTATGATCCAGTCTTAAACACAGATCTTTGACTGTGTGCTGGAACAATATTGGGGTGTTATCTATAATTAAGGGGGGTCACGTTCCACAGTCAATATTGCCAAGAATATGCTTAGAAGCTAAGAGCGTAGCTTAGGATTTTGTTGGGTTGATGCTCATATCATGTCTTGTGACCATCTCCCTAAGCTATCTAAATCATGATTCACTTTACTTAAAGCTTGATGCAAATTCGATGACCAGGTTGAGAGATAAATATGAAGGTCATCTGCATAGAGGTGATAACGGCAGTACGTTAAGGCATCAGATATGTCACTGATGTAGAGAGCAAACAAAATAGGACCTAAAACACTGCCTTGAGGGACACCGAATGAGATTGGGCTCACAGAGGAGGATTTATTAAGAGACCAAACAAATTGTTCATGATTAACCAGGTAGGAATCCACGATACGGCTGATTCAGAAAAGTTAAAGAAAGCTTTCAGTTTAGCCATCTGTATATCGTAGTCGAAAGATTGAAAAGCTTTGCTATAATCCAACAGCACTAGGATTGTAGCTTGTCTATGGTCCGTGACCCAACGAAAATCTTGTTACGTGTACCAGTGGTACTGTGTACCAGTACCACAGTGTATTGGTACTGTGGTTATGTCTAAAACCTGACTGAAGAGGTTCTAATAGTTTGTTGTTTGTAAGATAGCTGTGGATCTGATTTTCAAAAATATATTCCAGTGCTTTTGATAAATCCGGAAGAATGCTGATTGGACGGAAGTCGGTTGCCGAAGTCACACTGCTAGTTTTAGGAAGGGGCGAACCATAGTTAGTTTCCAAATTGATGGAAAACTTCCATAAGTAATTGAACTATTAACGATGCCAGTAACATAGGCCAGAATATGAGGAACGATTAGTTTAAAAAAATTATCTGAGATCTGATCAGCACCTTCTGCGTTCGACTTGATTTTCGGAATAGTCCTTGCCACCTGGCTTGGACTAACCAGCGTGAAATCAAATTTGTCCCTATCCACCTGGCGCCTCAAAGTTGAATTAATAGTTCGAGTTATAACAATTCTATCAATAAACGGAACCTCAGTGAAATGACTGTTTAAATCATCTAATGAACAGTACTCAGTAGGGTCAATATCTAATTTTCGCCCCACCCTCAGTGTTTTAAATTTATTCCAGAGTACCCGAGGGTTACCACCTACATTAAGCAGGCTAGATGCAAAACGTTTCTTGGCATTTCTGACAACCTGATTGCAACGGTTCCTAAGAGACGATTCAAAACTAATATTTGTATCGTCTGAGTTCATTCGTTTTTTTAAACTTTCTATGAGCAGAGTCTCTTTCCGCCATCAATGTCAAAATCTCTTGTGCAACCCAAGGTGATGGTGGTCTAGTTACTCGCCTTCTACTGATAGGGGCATGTTTATTAAGTAGTTGAAGAATTAATGAACTTAGGGCACTCATTCTGTCACTAAGGTCTATGTTATTGTTTATGGTATGCCATTCAATGTTAGCCTCCTCATAATTTAGCGCTGCTAGATTTATGTTTTTCAAATCACGGTAAGTTACCATTCTGAGTTTATATTTTTCACCGAGAGAGAATAAGCACCAAATATCAGATCATGCAAAGATATACCAATTGAACTAAGCTGACCATGTTTGATAACACGTTCTGGGTGTGCGTTGTTAATATTAAGTCTAGCCAACTGTGACAAGAAGGTGTGTGATACATTGCTTGTAGTTTGCAGATACTAAGATTATAAGACGAGATCGTATTACGAAATTTTTGTGTGTGTGGTTTAAATAATAGCAAATCGTAGTTAAGGTCTCCCGTAATTATAACATGTTCATATACCCCAATTATGTTACCAATTTCATCCTCATTTTTTAAAAAACAAGCACCAGGCGGTCTATACGCAACTACGAAAGCTAGTTTTGTTATGTTAATATGTCAATTCTAGAACAATGAATTCAGTTTGTTTCATGTAATTGCCAGGAGATTTTGAAATGACCTCAGCTCTGACGTTATCATCCATTAGTATTGCAACTCCGCTACCACTCTTATTTAGTCTATCATTTCGGAAAATCTTATAGCCAGGAAGAGTAATATCAGCGAAACGTACAGCTGGTAGAAGCCAGCTTTCACTTACCGCAATGACATAACGGTATATGTTGGAAAATAGTCTGAATTTCATGTATATGCCCATATATGATTGTGCATTTATATGTGCAAACAATAACGTACTATGGAATGGATAAAATGCACTCTTTAGCAGGTTTGACGTAGTGGCCAGGGAAGGGCGAAGTATGGAATTTAGGTCATTGTAACTTGAGCTGCAGGAAGAAGGGGAGGTGGGAGAAACGTAAGTGAGAGGGGACATAGGATCATTCGCAAGTACCGTTTTTGGTGTTGCCAAATTTACAAAATCTACAACAGACATGTCCTAATAAAAATTATGCAGTGAGACAGAGAGAGGAAAAAAAGTAAGAACTGCAAAGGCAGACTCGTATAAGAGGGGGAGATATTACAAAGAAATAGTACTTTCCCACCGGCATGAATCGATTCACAATATGGATGTAATTAACATTAGGAAAACTATAAGACAATAGATTTACATATAATAAACGATATTTTTGCAATATGATGACCCTTGAATATACATCAAAGTAACCGTGGAAAACTTCAGAACTGGATAACACACAAAATACACAAACTTTAACATAAAAGATACTTGGCTCAATATACTTTTTGACAGGAAAAACAATGCACTCTTTAGAGACGCCACACACACGTAGAACGCACAATATATACAACATATAAACACATTAAAAGGACAAAAGAGACACAATATACATTACACAAGTCATTTCTTTTGAAAAATACACACTGGCAAAGTTCACACACACACACCATTATGAGATGCAATCTAGTTCTTCCATCGTGGTGACTACAGCTTTCTTGCTGTTGGCTTGCAGGACGAAAATTTTGTCATCCTGAGACCAAGTTGAAAATTTTCCAAAGCGTTCTTTTGCAGCTCGCAGCACTCTTTGTCTATTAGGGGTAAGTGATTCTGTTACCAGGAAAGGGGTATTTTTCAAGGGTCTTTTAGCCTTCCAAATTTCATTTCTTTTCTCGTAGCTTACACATTTAACAATAATGGCATCCCAGTTTTTACGGCATCAGCAACAGACCTTCTAGGTGCTGAAATTCGATTAGTTCTATCAATGTGTGACCTAATAATATGCGTTAGTTTGAGCTTGATATGAATAAATTGAAGCACAATGTCCTCGATCGCCTCATTGGGTGCTTCAATGATGTTATGAACGAGAATTAAGTTTCTCCTAGAGTACTGTGCAAGATCGTCGATTTCTTTGCACAGGTCCCCAACTTCTTTATTCAGGTTTTCTACGTCGTTCTTAACAGAAGATAGCGAAGACCTAGCTGAGTCTCTGAAATCTTTAAATTCGGTTCTCAGTTTCTGAAGTTTAACCGATAGACTTTCACTAAACTCTTTGTTATTTTGCTCGCTTATAAGTGTGTTCAGTCGTAGTTGGAAAGAGTTCATAGATATCTCTATGCCATCTCTCAATTATGTTATTGTTATCAAATTTGTTTGAAAGTATATGTAACTTATATATAAAATTTATGCTTGGAAGGGAGAATGTAATATCCCAGGCTGTTTCAACGAAGGTAGGTAGACTGGTCACCAAACCAGGAGCCCATGGCACCCTGTTGCAAAAAGTGGGCTTACCCAAACTCAACGTGCTCAAACCTACTCTGGATACAAGCCAACATCACGCCACAGGAGAGAACACATAACGAAAGAAAAACCGCTATCGGACCTGAAGACAGGGAGGGTACCTACCCATCACCACAATGCTTCAGCCACATCGAAGACAGAATATACACTAGTCTAGTACACAAAACATGCATGTATATATCCCGAAATAAGTGCCAAAACGCAGAAAGTTGGCAACAAGTAAAAGGTTAAAACACGAAGTAAAGCATCCCTAAAAAGGTGGGAGACCCAGGCGAGAACATCCCGCAAGAAAGAAGAACACAAAAGCTATTTTAGTGACCTATCGCAACTAGGCCCCTAAAATAGTACAAGGCTCAAATCTGCCGCGCACTAGTTAATATTAAACACGAAAAATTTGGATGCGCTGAACTAATTTGACTACTCTTTAAAGATTACAGAAGCATTGGATCAAATATCAAACTTAAACTTCATCTGCAACAACTTCCTAACATATAAATAAAATAACGCTTTGCGAATTGAAATAGCGAAAAATTGGAAACCTTTCCAGTGATACGATAGTGATGGAAATCTACTTACATCGTAATGAAACAATTGACACAAGAAATATCTGGTACAAATATAATTTATTTTTACTTAAAAATGACAAACGCAAGGCTAAAGACTGATTGCTGCATTTTCTTAGAAAATAAAAAAAGTTTCCAAAGAGTCTCTTGAACATCAAAATGAGTATTGAAAATGCTGTCAATTGCACATAACATAAGGGTAAATTAATTATATACAGGGAAGCTCTGTCCAAGTACAGAGAATATAATTCACATACTTATTTTCCAGAAAAAATAAATTACTTTACTTTTCAAAACATAATAGACATTCTAAACTTTAGCCCACTTAAATAAAAATTTCCACAATTACTGAAGAATAACATTTCTTTCTCCGAAAAGATTACTATTTTACAATATATTTGTGTATAAAAATATAATACAAAAGACTTCTATTTTTCTATTTTACTGGGCAACAATTTACTTTGATATCTCAAAACGTTGTCCAAACATTTCGTATGTAATTTCAATTTTTAAACTTTATTCAGCCTAACCTTTAATACTGATAATATAAACATGGTCTACTAGGATTGGGTTAGGTATTAATTTACAATCCGAGTTACCATGATCTAAGTGACTTACGGTTTGCGTACATAACGAAGAAGCTTTAAATTTTGCAAAATACCAAAATAAAACAGGGAAAAAGTTGAATCTCAGGTGAACAAAAACGGACATGTTGTAGAGATTTCCTGCAATTCAAACATCCAAGTACCCAAAGAGCAAACAGGAATGCTGAACGGAAAAATAACGTTCATTTGGAAGGTCGCATCAACTATAGGGCAAAGTAAAAATATTTCAACATACGAACCAAAATTTTAATGTGCTGAAATTTAGCTATCTAAATGTAGGTGAAACAGACTTGGATTTCCGGGAAAGAAAGAGGAATTTCAAGACATTAAACATACATACCTGAATATAGATAACCGACTCCCGATGCCTATCAAATTAAGCAGACATTTATATGGTACACATCACTTTACAGAAAAAAACACCAACTTCTTATTGAAGAAAACACTGAATTAATTGCACACATACGGAAAAGGGGGTATCAAACCACATTGAAATGATATTTTTAATTATTTCAAAAACTAGACGAAACCACAGCACACACCACATGTACCACAACAAATCACCTCTCACACTGATGAACACCACGTCACACAAACAAACTGCCATAAAGATGCTTCGTCTCGTCCACTCCCGGTCAAGGCCAATATGGAGGAAGTTAGACGACAAAGTGCAGCATTCGATTCACAGCTCCTTTTATATAATTTTCGGAGGCAGCGCAAATTTTGAGCACCCTTTCCTACTCGACAACCATGTTTTAACAACTGACTAGCCCTCAGCCAATCAGCGAAGAGAATCAAAACAGAAGGAAGAGCTTAAATGGGGAGTGGCTTAACCACCTGAATTTCAACGAAAAATAATACAACAATCATATCTTTTTGTTTGTTTCTGAAGATTTTCAACGAAAAAAAAGTTGTTGAAGAAAATAATGTAATATTTTCAAATATACAGAGAAATATTCAGTAATAAAATGAAGAATGAGTAAAGATAAAATCCCGCCAAACAACAATGAAAGGGATGTTCTATATGGCTAATCTTCATTGTCATCTGGACAAACAAAACTCTGAAGAAAGTCGAAGGCGAAAAATATCGCCGACAAAGCACGAACAATAAAGAAACGAAAACACACAAAAAAGGGGATAGGGTAAGATATGTTGCGACCAAGCAAAATGGGTCGCTACAAGAATTTACCATAGATGTTTATTAATATAAATTTAATTTGTGTATTATTTCCATACATTGGATCTATCTTTCACTGTTGTCCGTATGCACGTGTATTTAGAGTTGTTTGTTGTATATAACGGTGACCACCATTGGAATGTCCTCCCCTGGCAGCACGATCCGGACGTCGGCCGGTGTTCTCAGAAGTCTGCATTTATGGTTCCTGTATGCATGCCATGTCTACACTTTGATGTTCACACAGTAATCTCGGCTCATTGCAGGCAGTTTTGTAGGGGTCCACACTGTGCTGTAATTACCTTAGCATACCTCAGGACTGTGTTGTGTCTACATAACATGCCGGAAACTTTTGTGCCAGATTGAATGCTATTTGATCGTACGCCACCATGAACTGCCCATAGACCTTATTTAATGGAAATGTTTCTTCCCTCCTGTCAAAGATTAGATCTGGTAATTCGAGTAGATCTTTTGGGTCCGATGTAATACCACTCGCTCTAAGGTGTAATTTGTCCACCTCTTCGATAGTTGGGAACATTCTATTTCTACCGTTATCTTATTACTATCCTTAGTACCGCCGTTCGCATATTAGACTCGTCTAGTCATGATAGATGGTAATCCAAATGCAGGTTTGGTACAAGTTAGTAGGAGTAAATTTAGGTTTATTTTCAATCAGTTCTTCGTTTTCCATCGTTTTTTCTTCATCTGATTTATTTTTTGAAAATTTTAATGATTTTTCTTCTTGTATAGATTTCCTCTTGCTATTATCTTGTTTCTTCTTTCTGTATAGTCTAGGTATTTGGGCTCTCCAATACGATCTTTTCTTCTTTGCTCTAGTGTCTCCTTATTTTTATCATCCTCTTCGGTTTCGTCTCTGCTGCTCGCTCCTCCACCCTGCTGACCCTGCTCACATGTGTTTTCTTCGTTGTCTGATGTTTCTAATAGCGTTCCTTCATCTTCTGTTTCCGTGTCTTCTGTGTTTTTGTTCTTTCGGTTCCTTCGAGTATTTTCTTCTAATTTATTAAAGTCTTTTGGATTGTCGTGAAAAGTTCTCTTTGATTAATTACAACTGTATTGCTAATTGCTTTTGTTTTATGTTTCCATTTATATAACATTTTCAGGACTTCTGAAGGTGGCGCCCACCAGAAATCTATTCCAATTGCAGGTGTTGTAATTTCTTTCCTACATCTTATTTTGCATGTGGATAATATATCCACGAGGAGCTCTAGATCGCCTTGGAACTCTTCCCTTGATGATTTCACTTGCATTATTCCATAATTATATTTACTTTTACGATAGTACAATTTCAAAAACTTGACGTTATTTACTTCAATGTTTAGCTCCTTCATTTCACCGAGGAAGAGCCTGTCATGTGATAGATCTATTACCTGGGTGAAGTTTCGGATAATTAGCCAGTTGGGGGTTAATAAAATGTAGTAGTATTTGTTTTTCCTAATCCATTTGTATGTGACCCGTTTTAACTACAAAGTATTCCTCCGTGCTTGATACTTTTTCGTTAATTTTTTCTTTCATATAATTTTTCGATCTTATTTTAATTGTTAGATTCACAGAGTTTTTCCTGACCCCTTTAGATTATGCACAAAGGATTTCTCTTCTTTCTTTCTTGTTCCGAATGAGCGCTTTATTCTTCAGGTTCCTTAATATAATTTTTCTATTTCTCTTTGTAGTTGTAGTCGATATTGGGCACATTCTTGTTGGTTCGTAGATTCGCATTTTTTGTTCCTGATATGGGAACGGATGCAGTTTTTTCATTGGTTTTGTTTGCGCATTTGTTCTTTTTATGCCTCTTCTCCCCAGTGGTCACACCGTTCTTCATTTTGCTGAATCAGCCAATATCTCCGAAGTCATTACACTTCAGGCATGTTGGGACCACATGGTAGTTTTCTATATTTGTCGACTCAGAACCTATGTGTATCCTAGATTGTTTAAGCAGTATTTCTCTTATTGATCGAGGGACCTTTTATTACCAGGTGGTATATATCTTTGCCCCGAGGGCCCGTCTTGAACCTTGATTTTATCATCTTTTCTGTTCTTCTGTAATGTTGTGTAGATTTATTTCTATCAGTTCTTCCATTACTTCGTCATCCTTTATTTACGTTAGTATTCCGTAGATTATCGTCATTGGATTTCTGTATTCTCTTCAAATGTCTACTAAGAAATTTCTGTTGACCTAGGGTGTTTACTTAGTTATCCTTCATTTCTTTGTTTCGTGGAGTATATCATGCGAATATAATTAATGCTGTAAATATGTAATATAAATAAATATGTTTTTAGTTTTAAGAAATAGGGCACGAATCAAGAACCACGAAGTCATTTATTAAAAGTAATATTATGTTGTAAGTAAAAGGTAGTTCAGTTTCCAACAAATATTTGTATTTAAAAATTCATTCATGAATCAAGGAGACAGATGCAGACAAATATCATATTTCATCGAGAGAACGGAATGTTTCAAAATAAATTCTTTAGTCAAAGAACAAGTTTACCTTGCAGATCGAAGTTCAACTTAGGCTAGCAAGACAAATATCATCTACACAAGCATTCTGAAGTCCACCTTGCTCAGCTGGCCGAAGTACGAGAAACCAAAGCAAAACCAAAATTCCATTCGATTGTGAGTGGTGCTCTGTGAGGACAAACATCACGGAGAAGTGAACTGTGAATGGAACATCGAAATCGAGTTTGACATAAAAGTCAGACGTTTGATACTTTGTGACGAAGTGAACACGGTTAGTGACAATAGACTTGGTGCTGCCGACCGAACTCAGCTCTGTTGTACTTTGCTATCGAATATAGAAGTTCAATCGTCGTGTACTTTTGGTAACTTCGTTTAGATATGCCTACTAACATCGTGTATTATATCTAACACAGACTATTACATCTGATCTCAGACTGTCTTCTATCAAATGAATGTTAGGTAAGTTGAAAACTATTAGTTTGCTTGTTATTGATCATATTTCTATTATTGAATTTGTTGTGATAAATTAATCAGTACATCAAGTAGTTTAGAATTAGGATTTTGCGTTCGTTGCCTGAAATCTCAGTCATTTTATCATGTAAATTAGAAACATTAAATGAGTTCATTCACAGTCTATTTCCCGAGTTTCCTTCCATAATACATAGTAATTTTTCCCCAGAAACTACACAAATATAGCAAATGTACCTAGACAACAGCACAATGCTCTACTAATACGAGCAACGCTCATTGCTCCCATATTGTGGGCTTTTATAAGTTGGATTGCAAATCTGGCGGTATTTAAGGTAAGTGGTATTTCGCGAATACCGCCTATTGTACCCACTTGGTTCACAGGTTCAAGATTTACTACACAAATCACACAATTGAAGCCGCCAGGACATCATTTGGTTCCCATTAGCAATGTTAATGCCGATTTGATTTGGATTCTTTGAAAAAATATTTTGTGTCTCTTGTTCTTGAAAGCCTGAGCTTTACATCCTTAATCGTTTCACCTGGTTTTGACCTTATAATCACTGTAGGTTTCATAGCCCTCCTATTTTCTTCGGTTAATTTCGTTTTCTCAGGAAGTTTTGTTCGTTTTCCTTTTAACATATAAGCGAACGTCGGTGTTTTCCCTTTCGTTGATGTTTCTCTTCTCTGCTGTATTATTGCAATTTGATGTACAACCTTTTATTTCCTTTTCTTTCTCTTGCATATTGTCTTCTATTTCTTTCTGTCTAACTTCCAAATAGTGATTGCAGCCTCCTAGTTCTTCAATTTTGACCACTGTATCAATTGAATCTTGTTTTGCAGTTTTGGTGTTTCTTTCTAGTACTGTTATTTCATTAGCCAGTTTCTCTGCTTTTGCCTCCCTTCTGACGAGGTTCAACTCCTGTTCCCTTAGTCTGTAGTTTGCTCTTATTAATTTTTGTTGTATTTTTCCAGTTCTGTTATTTCTCCCTCCAGATATGCGTTTTTCAATCTTTAATTCTGAGATTTCTTCCTGGTCCTTGTATCTTTTGGCTTTCTCATCTTCCGGTGATTCCAGTCCTCTTTTCTTGGATTCATTTATTTCCTCTGCTACTTTGCTGGGTTTGACCTCCTCACTTTCTTCGTGTACTTGTGACCTCCTGATACTCCTCAGTGCTGGCGAGGATGTTTCCGTTGCTCCCAGTTTGTTGGCTTCCATCCACTCACTGTCTACGTCTTCTATGGATTTTTCGTATAGCTCTCTCTCTCTCTTCTTTGGTTGACGTTGATTTTGCAAAGTTTTACTTGTTCTATTTCATAATATATTTCCATTTCGCTAAGTAAGGATTGTTGTGGGTCATCTCCCTTTCCTTTATCGTGTCGTTTCTGTATTTTATAAATTCTTCAGCAAGGTTTGCCATACCCGTCCTGGTGAAGTCTAGGTATGCCAGTCTCAGGCTCCATTTTTCCTCTGTGTCATTTTCGCAGCCCGCTTATCGCAAAACGTGTATCAAGTACGCGGGTGTCACGTCACCAGGTTGCCACGTTATTAATTTGATATTTAATATTTTTTTGTTCACTGTCTATAGATTCAATGAACACGAGTTATTAACTTAGTACCAGACCCATCTCCAATGCCGCCGTCCAAGGTACACAAGTCATGGTGCTATCTTGTTGCCTGAGTGAGAGGGAGTTCCAAGATGTGGGCGACACATCTTGGCTTGGGACAAGGGACAAGGCTACCAGGGTCCAAGCTTGGTCAAGGAAAGGTTGGAATGATAGAGGGATAGGGCAACTCGAAATATCCCTCAGTTTTCTGAGACAAATGTTGAGTTCTTACTCTAATGAACCAGTTTGGAAAACTTCGTTCCTAAGGATTGTATTTTTTAATTATTTCCACTTCCAATCGATCTCAGGCAGACCTCTCTTATCTTGACTTGGGGAACTGTGAGAATGATGGTCCTTGTCCTAAAAAAAATTGGACCTGCCATTTAACTTCCAAGATAAATGTCGGAAGTGGGGGGCAAACGTGCGCTAATAAAAATGATCTGGGTGTACCTCCCGAAGAAAAATAAAAAAGGGGGCCAAAAACAGTCCGGTCCCAAAATGTTGCTGACACGAAACTGTGTGAAGAAGATTTGGGGGTGGGAACCCTCCAAAAAGATTCGCGACAAAAATTATACAAATAAAGTTTCGGAGGGAGTCAGTGACTTCCCGGGGGCATGTCCAAAATGTTGCTGACAAAATTCTGGTAAAACATTTTGGGGGAGGGGAGGAGTGTAGTGACATCCATAAGGAAAGTCAATGACCTTCCAAAACCTAATGACAATTATGTCCCCTGAGATATTGACACCTTAGCCTTGCATGTTATTGTTAATTGGTTCTTCCTTGGGCCAGATAATTTTTTGAGTGAGAGCTTACAATTATTTTCGCCCAACAAATGTTCCTCACTCAAGGTCACCGGAAACATCACAGTGAATACCTTGATCGATGTAGTTCTCCCTGTTAATTCGTCGAATTGCTTGATTCTACTCCCATAAAGATAAACTTAACCTTTTGTGTTCCTTATAACTGCCTTCAATAAAAATCGATGAAGTTTGACGCTTGCTTAAAATGTTCCTCCCGGTGATAGGTTTAGAATGCCCTATTCACCGATATTGTTGACTTTGTTCTTCCCTTCAAAAGCACCACATTTTACGAGCGATTTCAACACACGTCTTTACTGTAATAAATCCATTACTCAAGTCCACTACTACTAAATATACAAATACTCTTATTGTTGGACGCAGAACCAAGTCAAAGTTGAAAGAATTCAATATGTTCGGCCGTACAACGAAACAAACACGTACGCGAAGTGTTCTGAAACGGGGAGGGGCCTTGATACATAGAATCTGAAGATGGAACAACTGAAAAGTATAGGGGAACACCTTGTATGTTCAAAAATTACATTTTTTTAAAATTTACGCTCATTTATTAGTTTAACTACTGTCGTTTTAAATGGCTTCACTGAAGCGGACAACAACCAGGCGAATGAAGAGATATTTCAATATTTTCAAAGGCATACAGTGATAAAACCTTTCAAGTCAATGCACAAGAGGGGTTATTTTGACAAGTTTAAGGAATGTAATGGAAATTGTATTGTGTTTTCGATGTTTGGCCTGTGTAGCTATAATGGGAGTAATAACCACTTGATGTTGTCACCGGTAATGTAAGGATTAATTTACCAAAGTATTTCCACTTATTTTTGTCTAAATATCAATATAGTAACTCTTCTGTTCAAGATGCAAATATGTCTGCGAAGAAACTTACCAAGAATAGGAAGAAGCTTGGTCGTGTTAGTAACGCCACGAAACATTTATTACTGTAATCACATGAAGTATAAGCTCCATGTACCGTAAGTGAATGATAAAGGCATGGTCCTGGCCTGATGGTACCTGGGCAAGGTGAACCTATGGCGGTTTGCTATTGGCTTCCATTCGGATGAAGGTGGCGTCATAAGGACGGGATTTAGAGTTTAAACGCGAACTCCAAACCACTTGTGTCCCCACGGGGAATCGAACCCGGTACCTCCTAATTATAATGCATCGAACGTTACCACTCAGATACAGGTGCCAGTCATGTAAGTGGAGACTTGAAATAATGGCAAGTGTTTGTAATCTAATCACAGAATACTTTGAATCACCTAATATGTTGTGTATTTGTCAGATTATTCATTTGTAGAGACAGTAGAATTTCGCGACTCGGGAATTCGCGAAAATCTTAAACACTATAGAAATCACATGTAGCAGATAGATGGATGTTAACCCTGTGTGAAAATGTATTTTTGAACTCATGAAATACTCGCGAAATTTGGTCATTTTGCTTTCATCCACGAATTCCGAACACTACTTATTAAATTATATACTTTTTACTGATTCATTCACGAAAAAATGCCTAAACAACCCAAAAAGATGTAATACGTCTTCAGAAACTTATCATAAAACTGCCGTAGCACATAGAGTGTTTAAATGTAGTACACTGTATCCTCCATTGAATGCAGCAATTTTTCGAACATAGTTTTTCGTCTAGCGGGAAAATACGAGCTACATTTTCACAAGACCATTCATTGTGTGCGTTTAACAGTATTCGCGATGAAAAGCTTTGTGAAAAGAAGTCGAACACGTAAGATATCACGCCACCGTAAATCTCGCTATCGGAAAGAGCAAAGTTTCAAATGCAGTCTGTGGGAGATTATTTCAAAGTTTTTCTCACTGCTACTCAACAATGGAACAAATTTGACAGTGACAAATTTGGAACTGTTTTCATCATATACCTTTGAAAATTGAGGTAAATGATTAAGAAACCAACACCTTCATAGGTGTACAAGGTTCATACATTGGCGCAAGGTTTATGTCTAAAGTTTTAGATTGTTATTCAATACAATTATTTAATTTTAGCTATTCAAGAAATGTACCCTTGTACTCAAAATAATTTTACTTTTTACTCACGATTTTTTAAAGATTTTACTCGCGAAATCACTCACGGAATTTAAACATATTTATTCACGAAATTCTAGGGTCTCTATTCATTTGTAAAAATTGTATTGATGATTAAAATCTGAGTATATTATTATATACCTTAAACAAATCTATAGTAATGTTTATCCTTATTAGACTACCATTTTAAATGAAAATGAAGAAAATAAAGGATTAGAATTCTTGAAACTTTCTATTCAATCTCGTGGAAAAATAGAGAATATCCCCCTGCACTCTTCAATTATTAACAATATTCAGATGTTTGTTTTGTTACCAGAAACTGTAAATAATAATATTAAACATGTGATTTACGTGCTGGTTGAGTTTACTGGAGAAGGAAAAGAAAAACGTAGAGTAGATAAATGCATAAATATGTCAGAGTGATGCTGAAGAGAATGGGGAATTACAGGTTATGTGTTTAATGTGTGTTCAGGAGGTAATACTAGAATATTTAGAAATGAATTGAATTGAAATGGTCTTTATTGAAGCGGGCGAGGTTCAGCCTATGGCTGCTCTACCACCTAACCCTTGTCAAAATAAGAGTATGGTTACAATATTACAATAAGAAAAGAAAAAGAATAATGCACATTAGCCACTAGTAAGGGCAATACAACAATAATAGAATTACATGAAATATACAATGTTGGTAATATAAGGGAAATACAATACAAAAAAAAGAATGATCAAAGAATAATGCACAATAATGATAACGATAATAATAAACAATCCTATATACTATATGCACTCACACACACACACACACACACACACACACAGAGATACAGACATCAAACACACGCATTTTTTTATTGGTGTCAATAGTTACATATCTACGAGGGAAAAAAAAAGACGTTACAAATATATAATGATTCTAATTATACAATACCAATGAGTGAAATTTTCAGGTTGGGTCATAAGAGTTTGAGCTTAGTAATTGCTTCCAAAGGAGGAAATGTTTGACCATATTTTTGAAAGCACTGTAAGTGGTAGAATTTGTAATACTGATTGGCAGAGAGTTCCACGTTCTTGCTGCTGAAACAGAAAATGAACCAGCTGTTTTGCAGAGTCTGAAACGGGAGACATTAAGGGCATTACTATTACGAGTTGTGTAGTGATGAACAGTTCTACGAGGGTTAAGTTTATTTGCTAGGTAGAGGGGAGATTTATTTTTTAAAAGTTTAAATATTAAACAACAATAGTGCAAGTTACGTCTCCTTGACATAGTAAGCATATTTTCATTATTCAATTTTGGAAGTACATGTTCCGATCTATGAAATCCTAGGCTAAATCTTACGCAGGCATTTTGAATTTTTTGTATAGATATTGCCTTACTCAAGGTTAAGCCCGGGCCGTAGACTACATCACAGTAATCGAAAAGAGATAGAATAAGGTTACGCACAAGATAGAATTTAGTCTCTTTCATTAAGTATTCGCGTAGTTTATAAAGATACCGCAGGGTTGACAAAGCTTTCGTACATTGGGTGGACACATGAGAGCTCCAGGTAAGATTTTCGTCCATCTGGACTCCTAGATTTCTGACCACCTTGGAATGTTGAATATTTACGTTCATTATGTTCACTTTAATTTCATCAGGAAATATATTCTTCAGGTTATTTTTTGATCCTATGATCGTGAATGTACATTTTTGTGGGTTAACTAGTAACCCATTACCAACGCACCAATCATTGATAGCTTTCAGATCTTTATTAAGAAGTGTCACTTTTGTATTTAATAGACTGGGTGGAGACGAGATAAATAATTGTGTATCATCAGCATAAGAATGGACTTGAGAATGTTTCAATGTAAGAGGTAGGTCAGAAGAGTATATTGAAAAAAGTGGTGAACTTGATGTATCATATGTACGGTTTGAACAAATACTTGATGTTTTGCCTGAGCCCACAATAATAGCATAATAATGTTGTTTTGAATTCCCTGGAGATATTTATGAAAATTACAACGTAGGTTTTTGGCAATCCTGGCTGGAGTCGCACAAAAACTGAAACGCACCCCAACCTAATGATCCCAAAAGTGGATCACACAGACAAATAGGGTCGCCAGGAGCCTAGAGTACCCACGCAACGCATCTAACCTAACCTCTAGCTCCAAACATTTTCTACACCCCAGACGAGCGGCGCAGAAATGCCTTCCAGATTTAAGAATATCTGGGAAAGAGGATTCCAGATCCTTGTGATCACTGTAAAAAAAATTAATTTAGATCGAGGGAGGAAATACCGGTAAGGCGACACCTCCAATCTTTTAATTAGATCGTCAGTTCATACTCTGAAGTACCAGCTGGTTCAGATTAGCGACAGATTAAGAAGGAAAAACGCAAATCTTTACTTGGGAAATAATCTCAAACGATGATACTCAAAACGACTCATATGTGACTCATACGGTGTCTTTACTCACTTCGAAGTCTACAGGGTGGCAAAAGACCATGTCTTACCTTTACCTTAGTAGGGCCCACACCTGTAGTCTGGAATCGCAATTCCTGAAATAAAGAC
>JAGDQP010010473.1:0-55713 GCA_022664845.1 Lepisma saccharinum | reverse complement strand
AATAAATTTTCAAAAAATATATAGGTCGCGGTCCTCCCAGTTTCTTTGTTCCACCAATTCATCTCATCATCCATCCTGTTTGACCCAAAATTGCCTAAAGGTCTTAAAATTAAATTCAAAAGATGCTTCATTTAACATATACTTTTATTGTAAGAAAAGGGCTATAATATCAGATAATCTGGACCTTAGAAATCACTACTAATAAAAAGTTTGGTTTTCTGTTGTACTGTACAAACAGGTTAAAGCAAGTAAATGCATTGTGATAGGCGTTAGAAACTAACTGAAAGTACTTTATGTTGGCCAAAGTGTCTCAGAAGTTTTTTAAGAAGAGGCATCAGCTGTAATAAGATTCCATTCAGGTCAGGCTGTGACAGTGTAAATGCATTTGCAGGACAAAGAAAGATTAAAAGGTTTACTGTTTACTGGAAAAGCATAAAATAATGTCACAACATTTAGAAGCATAGGAATCGAGTGAACTGTTCCAGATGAGTTAAACAAGACCCTTGGTAATTTACTTGTGACATTGATTCCAAGAAAATAGAAATTGGAAGTGCCAATGAGCTGTGATGAAATTATTTACATCCAAAGGCGGGTGAAGTCGATTGTTGCTAACTACCATCATGCATAGATACATTGGTACGTGAAAATTTCCAGATAGGGATTTAGATAGGAAGACTTGGAAATACTCTTAAGTATACCAGAGGCTGAAGAGTATGAAAGGAGAAAGGACAACGAAGGGAAGCTATTCATATATTTGATCGCCGGAGCATTTGCGCCAGAAACTGTTGAACTTGCCATCCTGCGTTGCAGTTGTTATAGATTTGCTCTGGTTCAGATTATTAATTAGCGTATTATAGCTCTTTTCTTCAAATAAAAGCAGTGTCTTTTGCATAAGCATTTATTTATCTAAAAATAGTAGTTTTCTAACAATTTTTAGAAAATATTATGCAAATTTAAATAACAAAATACTATGCATAAAATTTTGTTTTTCCTCCTTTTTTGAAAAGAAATTTTCGCCTAAACCTAAAATCTGCCTCAGTCAAAAATTTAATAAAAATGATTTCGGTTAAAATTCACATTTTTATATTTAACTGAAAAAAATATTAGATTTATGAAGATATTGCTCACTGAACTCAAAGAAATTATCTTTCGTTTTAAAAAGGAACCATCGAAATCGGATAACTTAGAGACGAGATATGCGATGCTGATATATGTACCTTTGAAACTTGGCAATAGCCACCGTTTTGAATGGCCGCCATCTTGGATAGCTACATTTTTGGAATGTCTATCACGTATTCTCGTGCTCTATATGTGCCAGTGTACAAGTGCTGAAAGTTTCATCTGATGCCCCTGTTTTATACCAAATCATCATGTAGCTTCTACACGCATTAGTGCCTCCATAATGCTAACTCGTACTGCAGAAATTTTCAAACAATTGTCTATACCTCTGGTTATACTTGTCGGATTTAATTGATCTTTTTAAATTAAAGCCTAGGTTACACGCTATATTTTGTGTAAGGACATAGGTTTATCTAAAACCAGTCGTTTAAAAGTAAAATATTAAATAAGAAAATATTTTTGCCTAAAATGAAACCTTTGTACATTTAACTGATAAACTATTAGATTTACGAAAATATTACTAATAAACCTAAATGTAGCCAATAAAATTATCTTTCATTTAAAAAAAATGATCAAAATCGGATAGCTCAGAGCCGAGATATGTTGATTTTAATAAATAGAGTCGGCTGCCATTTTGAATGGCCGCCAAATGCGGCCATCTTGGATAGCTACCTTTTTGGAATGTCTATCACGTATTTTTGTGCTCTATACATGCCAGTGTACAAGTGCTGAAAGTTTCATCTGGTCCCGTAATTTTATACCAACAACTTGTCTGGCACAAGGACAAAGTTCAGAACGGAATCAATATGAGATAGATTAGAAATACTAGCAATGTTCCAAATTTGGGAGCAATATTCAATTTTAAGGGAGATGAAGGTTTGGGAGAACATACCCAATGAATGATGGTCCTTAATGTCTGTAAATCTATAGAGAAGACCAAGTAAGCACATAAAACTGTTAGTTATAAAAGTCACGTGATCAGCAAACAGAAGGTTTTCGTCAAATACCACTCCAAGGTCCTTTTAAGAAGAAACGTTAGCAATAGGATTATCTTCAATGATATAGGCAGATGGTATTTGATTCCTCTTTAATGAAATAATAAGAAAAGAAGACTTTGAGGGATTTATTTTCAAGTTCCACGCATTACACAAGTCCAAGAGGTCAGAGATGAAATTTTGGAGATCAGCAACATCCTGTAATGATCTGATTTCTCGATATAATTTACATTCGTCAACAAAAAGAAGAATTTTGGTTTCAGATGACGAGAGATAAGATGGGAGATCGTCCATATATAGAAGGAAAAGGAGAGGGCCCAAAACACTATATATTTTATAGATTATAGCTGAATCTCCTGTACAGTCAATTCTAGGATTTATACAGACTCATTGTGGCAATCCGAATGAACTGCACTCTGAAACTGCATATTTTTCTCACTAAAGAAGTACAAGGTAACCAAAAATTCTTGTCGCGTGGGATGACGACACCACTGATACGAAAATAATTGTCTCAGGTGATGGAAAACCGATCGCAGTAGGAGTGGGAACATAGATCCTGAAAAAGACAGGCAATTTTCTCACTCACAGCAGTCACAATTCAGCTAGTAACGAATGGAATTTGAGGTGTCGAAGCAGCTCGTTCGAGGTTGTCTGCTTTAGGATTTTAAGGTGGTTTTGTCCGCAGCCGAATGAACTCTTCTAATACGTCAAGTTTTTGGGGATATTACTGCGCACCGCCAGGTATTAGTTCGAAAAATTCAGGTCGGGAGATGATGAACCCCGCAGTAGGCACCCAAAATCCTGGATGACGAGACCCTAAACGGAGCCATGGAGCAGGACAGCAGCTAAGCGTATGGTGAGCCTGCTGAACGCTTCCAAGTTTCTGATGAAACAGTCAAACTACCTGCACCGCATAGGCGCATACAATTGAGCAAGTGGGTTACCCATATACTGTCGGAAGGCACAAAGATTAAGCAGTTACAGTGTTTTAGGTTGCTTTCTCGGCACCAGAACACACCCATATTTGACCGAGTGCTTCTTCTCTCTTTTGTGTGCTGCTTTATTAACCCTTTTATGTTGCTGCATTACATGAGTTTTAAAGATATATCCAAGACAGTTGTGCACATATCATGGAAAGTTTTAAAGCTGTTGACAGCATTTTTAGTTGGTTCATGACATCGAGAAAATGCAAAGAGGTTGGTTGGTTATAGCAAAAAACATATGTGAGGCTTAAAAGCAAAACCTGCAATCTCCATTTTATGCGAAATCAAGATTTTGATGGAATTTTATACATTAAAGTGCCTAATAAAGGTAAATGAAGGTAAAGTCCTAACGCTATGTGTATTTTATAGTTCTCTTTACGTAGGAACTACAGGAAAAAAAGTACCCATATACTATTACAGTGTATTTACCACGATAAATTTTCTTTTGACTCTCCTGTAAAATTTTCTGGAGTGGAAATTGCAGATTTCGCTTTTAAGTCCCACATATAATAATCACGTTAACGTTTATTCAATATTTCAGATAATTGTGTGTATTTCGCAGTTGGTGAAGTAAAGCCATCTGTATCAAACAAACTGTTTCAAAGTGTGATAACATACTTCAAAACTTCATCAAGAACCTCTTCGTAATTTCAAGAATCCTGTAGCATCTCGTATTCTTCTTCAGAGAGTTTATTTTTATTTTATTTTTTGGCATAAGGTTGTGTAACTTTTACTGATTGGCCTGGTGTAGATCTTCGCTTCTTGAAGCGTTCAATAGCATCAGACAGCAATTTTGATTACTTCACAAATCCTTCAAGATGAAAATTTTGGTATTTTTTAGCTCCACTCTCAATTAAACAAAAACTTACGCAGCATTTTCGTATAGAACAACAAGAGAACAAAAACTCTTGAAGCTTTCGATAGTCAGGCACAGACAACTATACAGAAAATGAAATTAGCTTTAGTCCTCAAAGTAATCCCCATTGGCATCCGGCACTTTTTGCCAAACTTCCTGTAGCTGCAGAATGCCTTGCTGGTAAAACTAGGGATCTTGGAACCAAAGAAAGGCGTGTGTGCCTACAGCAAATCTACCTGATTGGAGAAGGATTTCCCACAAAGGTGATTCCCAGGGAATAGAAGTTGTGATAATTTGTTGGTGCAAAATCCGGGTAGTATCCTAGATTGCACGGTGTCTCCCAGCCTATTTGCAGTATGGTATCTGTGGCCACCCGCACCACTTCCAGCCTGACATTGTAGGCAAGGAACAGTATATCCTTCCGATTCAGCAGTGCTGGCTCCTTCTCCTTCAGTGATGTGCTCCAACTCCTGCGTGAACAGGTCCTCAGTGATGGTTTGGCCCGATGGTAGCAGTTTCGACTAGTCCACCAGATAAAGCGCATGATCTTGCATGGGTGTAGATGTGGTCTTGCGGAGTGAGACACATTGTCCCGTGGTGACAGCTAATGATTGGCAGGCTTCTGAGCCCCATATAAGACGCACTTCGCGTCAGTAGTGAGCACTCGGTCGAATAAGGGTGTGTTCCGGTGCCGAGAAAGCAACCTAAAACACTGTAACTGCTTGGTCCTTGTTGGCTTCCGACAGTAAGTGGGGTAACCCACTTGCTCAATTGTATGCACCTATGCGGTGCAGGTAGATTGACTGTTTCATCCGAAACTTGGAACCGTTCAGCAAGGTCACCATACGCTTAGCTGCTGTCCTGCTCCATGACTTCCTTTACGGTCTCGTCATCCAGGGTTTTGGGTGCCCACTGCGAGGTTCATCATCTCCCGACCTGAATTTTTCGAACTAATACCTGGCGGTGCGCAGTAATATCCCCAAAGGCTTGACGTATTAGGCGAGTACATTCGGCTGCGAAAAAAAAACACCTTAAAATCCTAAAGCAGATAACATCGAACGAGCTGCTTCGACACCTCAAATTCCATTAGTCACTACCTGAATTGTGACTGCTGTGAGTGAGCAAGTTGTATGTCTTATTCTGTCTTATTCACGGCCAATGTTCCCACTCCGACCACGAACGGTTTTCCAGTACCTGTGGCACTTATTTCCGTATCAGTGGTCTCGTCATCCCATGCGATGTTAAAGCGACAAGAACTTTCTGGTTACTTTTTACTTCTTTAGTGAGAAAGATATGCAGTTTCAGAGTGTAGTTCGTACGGATTGCCACAATGAGTCTGTATAAATCCTACAATTGATTGTACAGGAGATTCAGCTATAATCTATACAATGATATTAAATAGTATTAAATAAAATAACAGCATGGCTGAAATGAAACATTTGGTTTCAAGAAATCATCAAATTTTAAGGACTCTTTCTTTTCAAGGGCTCTACTACCCCAAATGACTACCAATAATTTTTTGGAAACCAAATCTGAATGATAACTTGCCTTACTTAAAATATGTTAATAAAATACCAAAATATGGGAAATATATTAGCTTATTTTCAAGAAATCATCAAATTTTAACGATGGGCCCCTTCGTAGAGGCCCTCTTACTCTAAACTAGCCATCTATAAATCTCTTAAAAATTTAAACTGAATACTGGTTTAACTCTGCTTGTTAAACTTCAAGATGGAGCTACAATCCAGCTTGTTTCCAGGAAATTATGAATTTTTAAGAATGGGGCCTCTTTCAGACGCCCTACGAGCCCCAGGTGACTCTTTCAGAGCCTATATTTTTTTTTTGAAAAATTATTATGAATGTCTCTTTGTCGGGCTTCAAACCGACTCCTTCACTGATTCTGTAATACCTATTTTTAAAATAAATATTGCAGATCGTTAGAAATAGAATCTTTTTCGTTCAGCCATTTTACAATACGATTGTCGTTCAGACTTAGGCCCAGAAAGGAAAATGTTTACCTCACATATTTGGTTTCGACTATTAATGTACTAACTATAATCAGTGAGAAAATTCGTCAACTAAGATTTTCATACAGAGGTATAGTTAGGTCCCGATTATAACCACCCAACCTTACTTCGTGAGCCCCTTCAAGTTGGGTCTTATATAGAATAAGAGAATGAGATCATATGTATTGGAAAATTTATTTATCAGTAAGTACTTGTTTCAATAAAGAGTAAAAGCGGGTCTCAGTATTATTATTAAAAAAAATTCAATTTGAAAATAGCGATTTCTGCTAATCAAAATTAACCCTCATGCCACTTTTAATCTTGTAACATATATTGAATTCTAGGATCTGTTGGAATCTCGTGTGTTTCTAGTGTCATGTGCACCAACGTGCATTTAGAATGCACTCACTATGCACCAACGATCTCGTAGAGTTATCTCCACACGGGTCTAAAATGTATTTTTGGTTGAGGACAAATTTACGTCCAGTTGGATCCACCAATATATTTTTCCTAATTGTCACTTCGACCGCTAACGTTTGGTAAATAGCACAAGCAACTTATGCACTAGCTATCTCGTACATCTAGGTTTGTATGGGCCTAAAATTTCTTTCTGGGTGACGCCAAGATGATCCCAACCATATATGTTTCCAAATGCTCGCTTAAGAATCGAGCACTAATATTAATGTAATGTGCACTAACGAACACTTAGAATGCCCTAACGATGCACTAAGGAACATATATGGATTTATTCGCGTGAGCCTTAGGGAGGACTATTGTAATGGTCAATGTCACGCCAAGTTGACTTCCTACGCAGTTTTTACATCTCTTTGTGGCCGCAATAGAACAGTAACGTGTACTAACGGTTCACTAACGAACCCACATGGATGGGTCGGGATGGGTCTAATAATTCTTAATGGGTGGCGCCAACTTGACCTAGAAATATCTGAATTCGTCAAAAATATAATAAGAAACACCGGCTTTCATCCATGTTGACCTGTGTAATCGAAACAGAATACGTCGATCAGGTCAAGTATTTAATGTATAATTTAAATTGTGATTGAGATACCTAAACGTCTCACAGAGTGTAATGAATCGCAAAAGAAAATGTGAAAGCCTATAATTTACTAGTATAAATTTCTCAATGTTCTAAGTGAAGCAACCAAACTATATAATTATTAATATCCTAAATACCCTTTGTGAGAGACAAATTATGCGCATTAGTTTGTGCATTATTTGTCATTTATCTTATTTAGATTGGCATGAACAAATGACATAAAATATTATGTTCCATAAAAAATGAGATTAAAATTATAATGCAAAGTTCTTAAATAATTCATTATATATCTCCTTTAATATATAACACATTTAATTGCCATCTACAGCCCTCATTTAAAAATAAAAAATAAATAAAGTAAAATCATTCAAGATGGCCACCATTTTCGAAATGGCTGCTAACAACTCTACCATTTTACACATCTTCATTCGTTGTTAAATAAATACAACATTTATGAATTTGGGTCCCCTAACCAAAGTTGTAGAGTATCACAATCCCTTTTAAACGAGCCCAGAAGCCACCTTCTACGTCAAACCGTTCTCATTTTATGATTTTCGAAAGTTTGGACATTTCCGAAAGTTTCATTGAATGCAGCCTTACTAGTAAAATTTGTTGTGCTTTACATATTTGTTACAAATTGAAACCAATTAAAAGTCTTAGCTATAATTCTGATCATCAAAACGTAAAATGGCAGCAAGGAAGTTCAAATTAAGAAGTAACATCCAAAACTCCACAAGTCCAAAAGCTCACACCGCTCATAAGCAACATTTGTTTGAATTTTTCTTTTCAAAAATCCATGAAACAGAAATTGAATAAAATTCACTAGAAGATTTTTACCTCAATTTACTTCAATTAGTGCCACGCAGGTTAGAGTTCCTCCAGAGAACATCAAAAAGTGTTTTCTCTCACTTCTGAAATATCCTTTTTCACGGCCGGAGGAAAGAAACCATATGGCAGATAAAACATTAGTTTTCACACGAAGAGAATCATTCTTATTTGTACTACGTCGACCACAGAGTAACCTATCTAATAATATTAGCACTATATTGAAACTATTCCTCGTTTCGTGCTTCTGGGCAATAAGCAACTCCCTAACATCCTACTGGGCAAATTTTGCAAAGAATGTGAGATATTTTATGTATAAGTGTTATCTTTCAAGTTTAATTATTAGTATTATCTTTACAGAATGCTCGAATATTTCTTTATAAGTATTATTTTTACAGTTACAAAGTAACCAAAAAAGTTCTTGTCGTTTTTGATAGAAAGGGCAAGCACAAAATGTCAATTACCTTTAGTTCTCAAAGTAATCTCCATCGACATCCAGCATCTTTTGTCATTGTTCCAACAGCTGCGCATTGCATTGGTGGTAAAACTGGGAGGGAGTTTTGGAATCAAAAAAGGCCCAGAGAGCCTGGCGCAAATCTATCTCACTGGCGAAAGATTTCTCACGAAGGTGGTTGTCCAGGAAATGGAATAGGTGATAATCTGTTGGAGCAGGGTCCGGGGAGTATGTTCGATGGCCCAGTATCATCCTCTAAAGTGGATGTATTGTATTCCTGGCTAACTGCGCCACATACTGTCTGGCATCGTCTCCAAGGAAGAGTACTTCCTTGTGATACACCAATGCTGGTTCCTTCTGCTGCAGTGCCTGCTGTATATATTCCTACTGCCGCAAGTACAGATCCACATTGATAGTTTGGTCCGGTAGTAGCAACTCGTAGCGCAGCACTTGGGAACTAGCCTACCAGATATAAAAAAAACTAGACTAGACCCATCATGCGTAGGTATAGAGGCAATCTTGTGGTGTGAGGTACAGGGTTTCACGGTGATAAACAATGTCTGGAAAGCTTGAGAATCTCGTACAGGACCCACTTTTCGTCACTGGTGAGCACTTGATCGAATGTTATTCTGTTGTGGTGCCGAGAAAATAACGACAAACAGTTTATCACTCCTTGATCCTTGTTCCAACAGTGTGTGGGGTAACCTACTTGCTCAAATTGTATGCTTTCCCTATGCGGTACAGGTGAAGTCTGACTATTTCATCAGAAAACTGGAAGTGTTCGGCAAATTCACCACAAGTTTAGCTGCTGTCCTGCTCTATCCATGCCTTCAGGTCCTCCTTATCCGTGACCTGTGGGCGAACACTGCGGAGTTCATCACACAGGAGCAAATTTCCTCACCTGAATTTCTGGAACCAATGCCTAGCGGTTTTGATTGCATCGTTATCCCCAAGGGCTTGACGTATTTGGCGACTTCATTGGGCTGCGGACAAGCCCACCTTAAAATCATAAAACAGAGAAGCCCGAAGGATACATTTTGAGCCCACCATTTGTCTCTACCACTATTCGAACTCTGACTAATGTAAGTGCGGAAAGCACCTGTCTTAGTCACGGTCAATGTTCCCACTCCCACCTCGATCGCTCCCAGCAAGTCAGGAGACGTCGAACCGCCCAACGACCAATCGCCACTTATGCATCGCGCCGACCATTCCCCGACTACAAGTTGGTCGGGCCACCGGCAGGGTCGGCATTTGGCTTGTTCGGGCTTTTGCAGCACCTGAAGAACTTATTTGCGCATCAGTGGTAACGTCTTCCGATGCTACAGCAAAAATGGCAATAACTTTTTGGTTACTTTGTACATTACTCTTCATGTTTACAGCGTAATTATATCCAATCTTATAACGTAAATATACGATGTTCAACCACATATTGTTCGGTATTGAATCTACGATCACTTCCTTTTAAATGTTTGGTTATTAAGTATCCATGTACCAGCACTCATCAGGATTTTTACTATCTTAAGTAAAACTTCTATCAGTATTTAAAATGAGAATGGTTTCACGTAGAAGGTTGCTCCCTGTATCGTTTAAAAGGGATTTTAATACTCCACAACTTTGATGAGAAGATCCAAATTCATGAATATTACTTATACCTGACTATGATTCAGAATATGTAAAATAGTAGTGCCGCGAGCTGCCGTTTTGAAAATGGCGTCCATCTTGGATTCCTGGTTCAAATTTTGAATGCTTCCATATCTACTACATTCCATCACGTCAACCACACCTACCATTATACCAGAAGCCCATGCTTGTTTCATTAAATGCACTTTCCTGATTATTTCCATATGGAACTCCTGCAGTACTATTAAACATACATGAAATTAATTAATCATCACGTACGTACCTAAGGAACCAATTTTTTTGGAAAACTTATGTTCACTGCAGCTGAAACGTCCAGCAAAATTAAACTATGAAGAAATAACAACAGAGCAGCACGAAAAGTACATACTTCAGATTTGTATTGGAATAATTTGACAGAGTTTTTTCAAAAAACACTAAAATATAAACGAAAAACAAAGCTCTGTAGCAATTCTACTTCTTTATCAATCAAAACACGTTAATAACATTTCTTTTCATAAAATAGCGAGAAAGAATAGAATTAGAATTAGCTTTATTATTTATGCAGATATTTGAGTTAGCATAACAATTTGTAACATTTTACGTGTATCGAGTTATGCGGTTTAAGCCCATGTCGTCATTATGCATCTCGTTTCCTAAAGTACATTCTTGTATAACGTTGGAAAATATAAAGGTATTTCTTTTTTAATTAGTGGTTAGAACATTTCACTTAATGTGCTTTTATTTTGAGGAGTAATATTATATGTAAATTTCAATTACATTAGCGACATCTGTACTATTTCTGTACGTGTGTAAAATGATCAACATATACAAAAATTCCACTATATGTCGAGTGAGGTATGAGATTCAATTTCTGAGTGAAAACAAAAAATATGCAAACATATAAGATTGATAGACAAATCAAAGAATTATTTGTTATAACGGTTTGATAATGAACAGTTATGCCCACGAAAAAGTTATTACGTTGTACTGAAGTTCCAAAATATGCAAAGTGTCTAGTTGAAAAACTAGCCTACAGTATATCTTAAATAACGCAATTTGTTCAGATGGAATTTCTTGTATGCTTTCCCCGCGATATCTCTTGTTAGTATTGGCATAACACCAGTAAGCCTGTCTTCAGACAATGCCAATAGCAGGGGTCCTTAGTTCGCTTAAACGGACATCGTTCCTTTGTATGAAAGTTCTATTTATATATAGGTATTATTAACCAACTGCTGCGCTTGTTCTAACAACGCTGCTAGTGACCTCGTCTGAAGGGGCCCTAAGGCATTCCTTGAATTTCCCTATGTCTTTTGGTAGAGGTTGAATTCCGCCTGCACTTTCTCAACATAGTCTCCATTAAGAACTACACACGTGATTTATTCTGAGGTTAGGTTAGCATCTTTTGAGCTGAAATTTGGTTTCGAGCCATAATTTTTGTTGCTGAATATGGTAGTATTTTATATCACGATTCCTTCCAAGGCACTTTTCCCCATCTTACCCTGATTGGCCTTTGAAGTACTTAAAATATCGTAAAAGAGCTAGGGTGTATATGTAGAGTATAGAGAAAGAAGCGGGGATGTCCATGAAGGGTGATTTCTCGTAAAACGCGTTTTAATGTCTAATACTTCCATTTACTCCGCTGTATTTAATTGTCTAACACTCATCACGATTAAATGAGTGCAATACTTGTTCGAATCCAGTAAGATCGATGCCTCAGGAGGGATTCGAACCCGCAAACTAGGAATTTGGATTTGATTTTCAAAGCATTGAGGCAACTTTGGCTCAGGCCGAATAGATGATAAAGGGATGATTGGTGGAATGAAGAAAGTGGACGGAAACGGGAGAACCCCCTGAAAACCCAGGTACACGAGTGTTCGTCCATATTGCCTCACAAGAACTACAATTAAGTGTTGATTATTGGCAATAAAAGTTTAATATATCTTCCAGTCCTTCAGTATTTTCTTTGTGATTTCCTCGAAACATTACATTTGAACATTTATTTCGTAATAACAAATTTGGCTATAAATGGTTACACAAGAATAGATTACTTTTGAAAAATATTATTCATTCATTTACGAGTTCAGAATTCATGTCTTTGATTTTATTTAACGTTAGACGGTATATGTTTGACATTTGCACTTGCTTCTTGTATGAGATTGTGTTCATTGAAGCTAACAAATTCTTGTTTAAAAAACTGTCTATACGGCGCTTATTTACTAAAGTATCATCGGACATTATAACAGATTATATATATATATATATATATATATATATATATATATATATATATATATAATTATAGCAGCTATATGCATATATATAATTTACTGTAAAATTTAACTTCGTAGTAACTTAGAACTATTATAGACGAGAATGTTTCATAGCACACTGAATTGCTGTAGTTTTTCTTTATGGATTTATGTCCTCTTGAAAAATTCATAAATAAATATTCCGCAAGCCTTTCTTAGATTTCCAATTTCCATAACGACATAATTTTGCTACTAACGTGCTGAAATATTCCATCTTGTATTGCATTCTTTCCCACTCGAAAATGTGACCAATATCTATCAAACAATTTAAAAGAGTTTCCAGATTTGTTATAATATTTGCATTAACTAGTTGATCGTCTGATTGTTTGCATGTCAAGCACAAATTTCCCTTTTACACTGCTTCATTACTGTTAATGTTTCCTGTCTACATGACTGTTCGTTGTTCTACAAAATCCAAATTGTTCTTTACTTTGTGTTCAAAGCCGTGCCAATGAACCGATGCATAATCATAAAAAGAAGTCAATAAGCAGTGTCTACACGCAAGAGGCTCATTTTATTCCTTTCTTGATGAGGCCGCTGGCAAAAATATAAAACTAGCAAACTCTTCAGTATTTTTATTCTTTTCTGTATTTATTTCTGGAATTGCGATATTGTAAAAGTCATCTTTATAATAATGTACACTGAAAAAACTAACACAATTTTTGCACAAGACTTCTTGCACTAAAAAATGTGTAAAAATGTGTAACAAAGTGCAGAAGTTTAAATTTTGAACCTATCTGGATATAAAGTTTTAACACTTCATTTTTATGTTTATTTTTATATATTTCTTCTTTACAATATGTATTAACTTTTGCACTCAAATTTCTTCATTATATAGTGAGGATAGCTACGGGTAGAGTTTGTTCTGTATGGTTCTGTTGTTTAGAACATATAATTTTAAGAAAAAACATAACACAGCGTGAAATCGCATTAGAACCATGATTTCCCTCTTAATTGAAGTATCTGGTGAGAAAATGCTGGATATTCTATTCTGATTATGAGTTCCTCAGGTTTTTCTCTACACGTTCTATGCTCGGAACCATAACACTCCTATTTCTTCTTCCACAGGTATTTACAAAGTCTACCAGTTTAAATTAATTCTAACTACTGCTGTTGAATTCCTTACTCATTTTATTACGCACTACTGCTGAGGAACGTTTAAAAACAGGCGACGTGAATGTGCAGGAAGAGATAAAAGAAGGAAGAATGATAAATGTTGCACGAATTTCAGTTGTTGGAATATAGTGTACGTAGATTGAGTAGCCAAGTGAGAAGTGAAATGTGCCTCTGGTATACTGTCGTGCGTGAGGTATGGCCATAAACGTACAAAAACTGTGGGGGGTGAATTGAAACATGCCGTTTGTACTTTAAAAGACGATGAGGCCAAATGGCTATCAGATACGTAGAGAAGCCAGCCTGTAGGAGGCGATTAGTGAAGGCAGGGAAAAGCTGCCTAAAAAGTGCAGCCCGAAAACATGGTCTTCAACACTCGTCCTCATTCTTTTGAATCTTCTTGTCATTTCTATTTTGTTTCATTTCACCACACATTACGGTATTTAAAGGAAAGAAAATCATGTTGTATAAAGTCCGATAATTTGAAGAGTTAGGTCATTCATTATAACACCATTTTCAATCCAGGCTGTAGAAGGTACTTCCACATGATGCGTAGTTATAGTATCTAACGATCACTTCTTCTGTTTACTCACTGAAAATTGTACAAGTTTCTTTTGCAAAGAGGTTTTAAGGTCATTAGGTTTATACAATAGTTTTAATAGCCAACGAATAAATTAGTCGGAATGCTCCGAGCAAATAAGGTTAGCTCTTTTAGGAGTTAAACTTTAAACATATAAAGAGTGTTTGTCTGAGAAACGGGGAGAATGAATGTTATTTTACAAGTTTTGTGGAAAATTTAGGCAATTTTAAAAGAACCGACCAAATTATAAGCGCTGTTTTCCTTTACAGTGGACAAGGTTTTAATTGAATCATTATGTTATTTGAGGTAATTTCCTTTTTTTTTTCCTAGCACGGAATGCTCGCAGTATAGTCGAAAGTTCATCGGACGTTTTAATTAATAGTGTGATATACAAAAGTTGTAATTATAAGATAAAGATCATATTTCCTTCATTTCTTTTTCCATATTGACGTTTTACAGCCACGATATTAAATCTGAACGATTGTACGTAGAAAGTAAGGCTATAAATTTTAAGAGAGCTCTTTTTGCTGTTTTAAGAGCTTCAAATTTAAATTAATCTCATAAAACACTCACCTGTTATAATTAGTCATTTCTATTTCTTTTTTTATTGATGTACGTGAAATGGATTTGAAAAAAAAACAGATCAAATACGACCTGAAAGACTAAACTACAATACTATGGAGACATAACGGAGACATGTATAGTAGTTAAAAGGAAATAGTGTATTTTTAAAAGCATCGCACTTCCCAGACAATATCTGTTTTTATTCTCCACGATAGATGAGTCAAATAATTTTGACAACTGTAATCAATTTTCTTCATTATAACAATGAATTAAATGTAAGCTATTAATTTCATAATCTGTTATAAAACATAAATAACTGATTTATTAAAATGTATTGATAGGATCTGTTTATGAAAAGAGTTATTTTGTAACGTATCAGTGTTTCTTTCAGGGAGTAACTGGGTGAGTATGAAATATACCTGTTCAATTGTCACACGAACTAATAATAATCACATGTAAGGAGTACAGGAAATGAAGGAGAGATGTTCATTTATAAAAATAAATAGTTTGCAGTCGCAACAAGCAACATAATGGCTCAGAAAGTTTCAAACCAAAAGCGCAAATGATCACCAAGTTATAATAGTTTTAAGGATATGATATTCATGAGAGAAAATTGGAGAGTTGGACTTTAAAATGAGTTTTACGAGAAATCGCCTTTCATGGGTATCCTCCTTTGCCGCTTGTACTCTTCATATCTAACCTAGCCTACAAGAATAAGGAATTAATCTGAAAAGATATACAAATACCCACCGAACAGTTGTATATGAAAGGAACACTGGAAGCTGTTCTATCGCATTGATAAACACCTATATAGTAGATTGAGGGAAGATGCCACACATTTTGGTCTAGGAGCCATTGTGGAGTCATTAAAAGAAGCTCAACAGCAACATTTTGTACAAATATATATTGACCATTCATAGTCACGGAAGTACATGAAGCTACATGTTTACACAACGGATATATGGTACTTTAAACTGCTCTATCAAAATGTGCATATTACCCCACACATCAGTGTAAGATCACCACTCATTTCGGGGCAAGATACCTAATACATTATGATTAAGATATAAGACCATAATAACGAAACTAAAAAGACAAACTCCATGACTACATTATCTACAACATAACTAAAATACATGAACAAGTATGGAAGCATTTCGATCACTTCGGAAAAATATTTGTTACGATGGCATTACCTTGACGACATCTGCTGCTGACGACGATTTCTCTCCCTTATGTGATAGTGAATGACAGATTAGTTTGATGCAGCAATGACTTTATGTTTTGTGTGAAAAAAGAAAAGAGTTCTTTCACATATGGCATACATTCTATTGAACATGCACCGAACAACCGTAGCCCAGTTAGTATTGCGTTGGCTTCGTATTGTATGGGTCTTGAGTTTTATCCCCGTGGCGACCATCCTGACAGGTTTATCCAGGTCTTATAAGTAACACAAGGTTAATGTTGGAATGGTGCTTCGAAAAAGACGCTGGTGGACTTCTTCCCTACATCCCCCATCTTTACTCTTCTGGCCTTAGCCATAGTTGCCCGAAGGCCATGAATAACATTAAAATTATATTGTACACGTATGTATACTACTAATTAGAAATGTCCTTGTATTCAAGACATTCTATTTAAGAATAACAGTTCAAAGAAATGAGTGTTTAATCAGAAAATAATCTTATTTAATGCAATGCATTTATTGTAGGTAGTGGGCAACTGTACCCAATCTTCAGGGGTAAGGTGCCAGTTCATCTATTTCCCACCACACGCATGACGTCTTTCTGGTATTGGCTAAGCAAGTATTTGTCAACCAAAACGATCCAACTCAAGTGCAATTACTCCTCTGTCATGAGTTTAGTCCTATCCTAAACTGCTTATTGACTTCAAAACTGTTTTAGAGCAAATTACTTTTAGGTAGAAGAAAGATGTATTTTGATTTTAAAGAACTTAGTTCATCTGCACGTGACATATTACCCAACATTCACTACAGCCTCTTAACGACCACACTAACTAGTTCTTTCACAACTAAACAAAAGGAAATCCCATCAAGGGTCGTAGTTACGAAATTACACTACTGTAGTCATCTTCCCCCGGTGGGCACCTTCCCCAAAATGACAATAATAATATTTTTACATTATGATAATATGTTTACTATTTGTTTTGGTTATCATAACTTGTGCTTTCGTTGCCAAAGTCAATATTCCTGCACCATTTCCTGATGCAGCCATAAAAGAAATGGATACTTAAATGCTAGATTAGATACTAGGTCTGACAATTAAGTTCACGGACACTTTCTTGAAGACACTTTCTACATGTCTCGTTGTTGAATATCACTACGGTCAAGTTCAATGTACTTGACTTGGGAAGCTATGTGCCGATGCCACAGCCTAGTCCACCCTTCAAAGCAATTATTGGTCTCTGGCAATGTCATCAGAGCTACCCGTCGTATTACCCTTGGTGCCTTGAATGTCATCAAAACTGCCTTCTTTTCAACGTACGTGTCAAGAAAGAAGTCTCTGTGCGCCAGGTCAGGTGAGTAGGGAGGTTGTTCCAATACAATTTTTTTTGTTTCCTGCCTAAAAGTTCCCGCACAGACAGTGATGCGTGAGCGGGAGCTGTGGAGCCATTTTTGCACACACCTTTGCGCATGGCAATATCTTCAGTAAGATTTTTCTAGTTATTCCTCTATCGATGTGTATTTTGTCTGATCTCATTTTCGCAGTTAACTGACGATTTTGACACACAGTTAGACGAATGTTTGCAATGTTTTCCTCAGTTCTGCTCGTTACTTGCAGCCCTGAGCTCTCTTCAACAGTGATGCGTACTCTCATCTCAGAAAAATCTTTTAATATGTTTGTACACAACCCCTTTCTTCATGGCATTATCTCCATAAACGTGCACTAACATGTCTATGATTTCACTTCCACTCTTGCCCAGTTAAAGGATAAATTTAATGTTTGTTGGTTGCTCTAATTGCAGCAATAATTCTACTCAGCAAGACTCCGTCACACATGGACAAGAACACAGCTGCGAGGCATTTACATACCAAGGTTATGAAAACGTACTAAGCTGTTTGTGCATAGCTGCCCATGTCAGCACACTGTGGCAAGTTCACGAATTTAATTGTTAGACCTCGTAAGAAGTTAGTTATTGTGGAACTACATTCTGATTACTAGATTTATGATGTACATGTAGTAATTTCAGATATATTAACAGTGTTCAATGTTTCTCCCTTTCAGGTGGAGAACTCATTATCAACATATGAGCCTCACGCATGTGTTGTAGTATATTCTGTCGTGGATCGGCCATCATTTAAATCTGCAGAGGACACTCTCAACTACCTCTGGAGAGAAAACTACACAAAAGAGAAAACTGTCATATTAGTGGGAAATAAGGCTGACTTAGCAAGATCAAGAGTAATTCCTACCAATGGTATGTATCATAGTTTTACACTTGTTTATTATTTTGTTATGTTCACCCAGGACATTTCCATCGTGAGTCAAGTTTCCTCTTGTTTCCCGCACCACTATGTCCACTGAACTTACCTTGGTTCTTGCATGTAGAAAGTAAATGGGTATGTAGCTTTCCATACATGTAATTTCATACCTCCATTTTGTGTGTATTCGGGACTAGTGTAAAGTAGCACCTCAATTATTAATACTTAACATATAATCCTACCTTTTTGTACCAGTTTATACCAAATAATTCTTTACTACAAAGCCTATAGTAATTTCCACTTCTTGTAGGAAGCTCTCAGTTAGGTAGAGATTCTGCCTGCTTTAGCTGACTATACTTTATTAGGCTTAAGTCCTCCTACCTTGGCAGTAGCATAAGCCCAATATACGAAGATGTTTGGTCCTTTTATTAATTAATATTGAGAAGTGTGTGCCAGAAAGAAAAACTTCCAATACAGATAGGGAAGTAAGACATTGCTTGCCTGTACGGTTCATTATAGAAGCTAAGAATGTTTTTTGTTGGTAACCACGCCTAGGTATGTAAACAAACCGTAACTTTAAACATTTCAGAATGAAACCTATAGAATAGGAATCAAGCTTCAAGTATCGGGGGAAATTTTTAAATGAGAATATTAAATGTGAAAAAGAAATAAGATGCGAATTACGATAGCGGAAAAGGAGCTTATTGAAAGGAATGACAAGAGAGCTGACGGAAAGACGTTGTGTCGTGTGTTGTGCCCACAGCGCTCTTCCACAACTGCACAAGAATCGCCAAGCAAACCACATTTATTTTTATATAATGGCCTAGATAACACCTACTGGTTTGACAAATCACTAGAGGAAATTGTAAACAGTCTCAACAAGTTCAAGTGGTAAGAAACGCTAAAATTCCATCCCTTGAGTTGTTTTTCGAAAACAATAAAACATATCGCCAGAAGGAGAAAATCAAATATGCTGTTACAATGGCAACAAATGAGCTCCCTCTGAATTAAGTAATAAGAAAATTACCTAGTAAGACCGATGCTACTAGAAGACCTCAGGGCAAACTGAATCGAATATGCTACGAACCATTGAACTTGAATCAAATGCGTCGTAAAGGGAGAACCAAAAGCAAAAGTCCTGATGTCATCATTCTTAGTTTCTCTTAAAAAGACTCAAATCGCTAAGGACATTCACATTGTCAATTCTTTTTTGTATTATCGAAAGTATGTAGAAACATTAAAGCCACTAGTTATTTTGTAATGCCATCGCTGTCAAAGAATGAGACACAATCAGGAACATTTACCAAAGTTTATCTAAAAATGATGCCACGACACAAGCAAAGTGTGTAAATTACACTGGATAACAGCTAATAAATTATCTAGAATGAAACATGTTTAAATCACAGAGTAACGCTCTAAAAACTGTTAAGAAAAGGGTTACAAACATTCCGGTTTTACAAACAATGTATCACAGAACAGAAAAAAAATTACGTTATGCTGTAATTACAAACGTTGATTACAAAAGACAAAAATATCAATACAGTAAAGTAAGCATCCGTAGCTCAGTCGACATGGCGTTAGCTTAACATTCGGGAGTCTCTGTGTTTGATACCGGTGGTCGACCATTCTGACTGAAATTTTTCAAGGTCTTAGTCAAACTATACACATACTGTAATGTGACTTCAATTTATTCTATGACCGACTTCTCACTACAACTTATCCTCTTCCATCCTGAACCAAGGATGCCTAAGGGCCATAAATAAATTCCGATTCGAAATCAAAACAGTCAAATAGTGATAATAATGCTTCAGACGAGAATACTTCAGATTTCAAAATTATGTGAGAGATTATCAAAGACGTAATAAACTTCAGAAAAATTATACCCCAACTCAAGTCCGGTTTAACACAGCTCATTATACAATCATGGTATCTGAGGTTACCGCAATCACACAAACATTTACGTATTGAAACATAAAAATGTACTAATTATATTTGTTACAAGCACATAGTTGACATGGCCTTAATAAAAGAGATTTAGCTTACAAATCGAGAAAGGAACAGGCGTCTCTGAAAATATATAATGACTTATTTTTATAGAAATATATACAAACACCTTGTCTTTGAATAGTAGCATGTAAGAAACTTGGATACGTCGTCAGTATAATTCCCTGACCTGCGACAGCTGTAGATTAAACACACACAACCAAGTCTCAGTTCCCTTTCTGAACATAAGCAATGTGTATGAAGGTCCAATATTTTTAATGTGATGGCACTCTTGATTATAACACAAAACAATGTTTTAAAACATTTCTGACTTCAGGAGGAGAAAATTACTTTGAGTCTCTTGGTTTACCATATGTTACAAGAGGGAGAACTGTTTCTACGGCGCTAATTAATATAGTACAGGAGTAAAAATATTGTCATCGTTCAACACACATCTCCCAGTTTTTTTATATTACTTTACATGCTCTTAAGTACGTCCCCCTTTGCAAAACCCAAAATTAATTTACATTTTCGGAATGAACCCTGTTTAGTGTAGATAAACTTGGTATAAGGAATTCTATGCTCTACCATTTGTCACCTCCTTTAGTACCTAATTGTAATTCTTGGATATGCATCCCATATTGTGTACTCTTTAAAGAGATTCAATAATTTCAATTTATATGTACCAATAGAGACCATCAATAATACATGAATAAGGCAAATAATGAATCTATGAAAGAAATCCAAACGCGTTAATACATACATCGAGATCTCATTCGTATTCATCCTCTAACATCTTCCATTTCAGAGCTTTAGTCGTCCGCAGTTCTTCTGCTCTGAATAATGGACAATGAAGCCTCACTTAATCCTCGTTGTCACAGATCTCCTGACGTCCCCGCAACGATCGCTTTATCTTCTCTTCCCTTTAATCCCATTCCCAACCTCATTCCAAAAGATTTTCTCCAAGGAATTATCTTTGGAGAGCAAAAAGTATTACGCAAACAGTTCTAATTCAGACAAAGTGGAAGAACAAGAATTTTCTAATTATCTTTTGATTTGCTCTTGCTCTTTTCTTGTTTATTTTTTCTTATTACGAACACATTTCTGTCTCCAATAACGAACACTATCACAGGAAAATTATGTACCTTTCAAGTTCTTTAAGCTTGTCAGGTCATTTAGGACGTTAATCACAGTTCGATCAAAAAACTAAGGCTACTTCTCGTATTTTTTATATGAACTAGTTTTACATGTTAGATTGCATTGTAACGTTTTTGTTTTAAGGGAAAATTATTATAAATATTAATTCCTTCTAAATTCTAGTTTGATGAAATTTTAGTACATCCAATCTTCAGAGAAGTAAGCTGAATTAAGTAATATCATCTCATAATCACCACATTTTAAAGTTATAATAGCATTAAAATATGAATCTCGTAAGTCACTAAATTTAAGAAAATTATGTAACATTTTTTGTCTCCTACAAAGCCAAATTAAACAGACATACAATATTTTGAAAGTACGTAATCTCAAATTTATTAAGATTGCTTAAACCTTTCATTTCTAGTGGAAGTATATTGTATAAACGTGTACAATTCTTATATACGCTTTTTTTAATATAGAATAGGGTGGTCCCTAATATATATGAAAAAAATGAAATAATTTATTTTCTTTGTGCCGCCCCCTAATTTTGATTAAGAAAATATTTCACACAAAATTTCAGGCTGATAGATTAATATTTAATGGTCGCTCAAGAGGTTGAAAATTTAAGACATTACTTAATTCAGTAGTATGAGTATTGAGTAAATTGAATATAAGTAAAAAAAAAACACACATTTTGATTTTTGTTTTTTTTAGTTTGTAAAATAGTTACCGTTTGTGTTCTTTATAAAAATGTCACACATGAAGGCAAATGATGCTATCAAAATATCACTCCACAAATCACCATGTCACACGAGCATCTGGTTTAGTTATTCGGTCATTCTTGTTAGTGTTTCCTTCTTGGAATCCGGAAAACGTTTGCAATGATCCTGTACTACCTGAAGTAGAAACTGCATCTGGTCCATGATCCTCTGATTTTGTGATAATAGAGTTGTATTCTGCAATTAATGCCACTCCTCTTTCAGCGTGATCATTCACAACACGTAAATTCTTAGCAACATTCAGTCCAATTTTGTACTCATCATTTGCATCCCAATCCTCGGGATTTAAATCAAAAAATGAAGTAGAGATGTTAAGGCGTTGGAAGAACAAAATCGTATTTCTTGTTACAAATTGTTCAATTTTCATAACACATTTTTCTACGTCGAGCTGAATGCGTTTTGGGGGGTTCAGGTTTATACCTCCCATATTTTCCTTCAGGGCATGAACCATGTTACGTTTCGAATCTACTGATACATTTTTGTCGAAGAAAGCTAACCCAACGAGTTCTTCGCTGAGGTACCAAAGGTGTCTTGCAAATGTGTTGCTGGTAACTTTGGAAAAAGACGGATTGTGTGCCTTGAATTTCACTAAATTCTGAAGAAAATTCAAATCATTGTTAGGTGACAAGACAGAAAGAGATGCTGTAAACCATGCTTTGATATAGATTTTGGTTACAAATACACATAAGCAGCGAAGTCCTTTCTCCTCTCTCGCTGTGAGCCTGAACTGCCCCCGAAACATCCAAATCTTAAATGAATAAATGGCCTTGACCATCCATCTGGCATGGTGGAAAGCTCCGGGTGTCCTAAATCTGACGCCACGAGCAGGTGCAACACCAAGGAAAATGAGTACTATCTCGAGAAACTCACGATAATCTTCCCTAGGATGAATTTCTGTGAGTTTGGTTTCACAAAACGTGATTATAGTTTCCATTTCCTCCTTCACAACATTCATAACCTGTTCATTCATAGCACCGGTCATAGTTTGTGTGATCAAATTTTTGCCAAGCAGTCTTAAACATGAAATCTCTTAAACATGGCAATGTCTGGACCAGAAGAAACTCCCATTGTCTCTTCAAATGCTGTAGCTAAGACAAGCTCAATAATATGATGTCTGCAGGCAAGATACACGAGTTCCTTATTTAGTTTCTTTTCTAGCAAAACACATGTTCCATTCTTATAACCTGTGTTGCAGGCTGTTGTATCGAAGCACATAGCCGCTATACGATCGGCAACATCCCATTCACTCAACAATTGTTCAATAGCGGCAGCTTGACTTTCTCCTGTGCCTGATATCAACTTTGGTACACCGAGAAGTTGCGTTACGGAGGCTCCTGAAACGATTACTGGAAGACGATCCACATGTTCGTGTCCCGTAATATCCTTTAAAATTTTACCATCCCAATGAACTACAAGCTTGTCTGCTGTCGTCGCAAAATCCGCTGTAAGGTTCTGCGCAATTTCTTTCCGACATTTTAACCGACTTCTTCGAATTGATGACCGATTTATGTTTAGATTTTTGGTGCCATAACCGAGACTCTGAGCAGTAGCAGCGAAAAGTACAGTTGCCTTCCTATCACTCAATTTTACTCTGTCCAGTGCAGCAGCCAGTTCAGGAGTAATACTATTTCTTCTTGCCCTTTTCTTCGGGATGCAAGCGCTTGTTCTAGGAATGCTTAAAGCTTCACGTTCACGGTCAAGTCGGTCATAGTCATTATCATTTTCATCACTACTTGATGATTCCAGGATTGCAGTTTGTTCTGATACTTTCTGTCTCTCTTCTTCTGCTTGCTTTCGTTTCAAAACCATTGATTGCCTTTCTTGTGCTCTACATTCTCTTGCAGTGAGAATCTTGTCAATCGGACCCAAAGAACCACGTCGTCCTTTATCCCGTTGAGCGACCAGAAAATCCCGATCTTCATCAATCTTTATCGTTTTCAGGGCGTCCATATGTGCAATGTCAAACAAATCACCAAGAATTTCCATAAATTTCGATTCATTCATACGTTGCGAGGCTGTCATTCTTTTAGCGTTCTTTTTAAGTTTAGCCCAGTCACTGAACAGACTTTCCAGCTTACTTATAGCACGATCTTCTTTACGAATCGAACCTTCTCCCAAAAAACAGCAGCTTCCTTGATTACATCTCTTGCACTATTACGAATTGTCTTTTTTAAAGTTTTGTGATGGTGGAAAAATACGCTCAATATTTGTCTATTTGAAGGTAACTTTCACCCTTTCAATTCTTCTTCTGTTGATCCAATTAGCCAAACTGCACTCTTTCTTCTTGTATTCGGTGATGCTGAAGCACTAGAAGCAGCCATCTTATTTCGATATTTCACATAGATACACTAATAAGTTGCAACAATCGAAATTCAATCGAAAGCTATATTTGTATCGTCCAAGTGGCAAGTATCCCTTATAGATGGCCCAATAACTCGGCCTTGCGCGATTAGTTAATTATATATTAAACTGGTTACTAACAATGTGTGTAAAACGCAAAATTGTGTAGTCAGTTGTAATAGCATTAATTAATATGAACATTATCTTTTCCCTATTTTGCGGAAAAACCTTGTCAAACTATTTATCGTTGTACTAAATCTAACCTGCGATTTTGCTTCCATCTAGTGGGCGCCGCGGTATGCGTAAAACTTTAACAGTAGTAACTCTAGCGTAAAATATTTGTCCTGAGCAACCCCTAATTTTGGTGCTATCAGTCTAAAATTTCACGTAGTTTACATTTATTTATATTAGAACAAATGTAAAGGGCGGCACGACGGAAATTTAAAAGTTTAGAAATAAGGACCACCCTAATATAGAAGTTCTATTGAATATAGTTCTATTAACTCAGAATAATGAATATAGTTAATTTCTAAAACAAGTTGTATAATAAATTGTCAACTCCACACAATGCGACTAAAACAAATTCTATAATAAATTGTCAAATCCATCCAATTCGGTTACAACAAGTTGTATAATGAATTGTCAAAAACTCCCAATGCGGCTAAAACAAGTTGTGTGATAAGCTGATAAATCTATCAAATGTAACTAGAACAAGTTGTGTGATAACTTGCCAAAAATACATTTTCAAAACAATTCCAGTCGACTAATTTATGATTACAATCTGTGATGAATCCTAGTTATAAATCATATTAGTATTATTATGTTTTCATATCAATTTAAAGCATGTACATTGTTAGTAATTTTTTGTCTTCTTGTTGTTACAGAGGGAAAGTCTTTGGCAAGTTCTCACGACTGTAAATTTATCGAGACTTCAAGTGGAATCCAGCACAATGTAGATGAACTTCTAGTGGGTATTGTCAAGCAGATACGACTGAGAGAGAGCAGAGAGAGAAAACGAAATAAGAAGAAGCTATATGGATCGAAGACATCATTATCTCTAAATATTGCAAAGGAAATTCTCCACAAGATGTGCATCAATGACAGTAAATCAAAATCTTGCGAGAATCTTCACGTTCTCTAAATATACTTCTTAAATTAATGAAAGATATAATATTATAATTATATTTTCAAGATATATATATTTTCGACACGCCTTATATAAAAATAATACACAATATAGTTTCAATAAATAACAACATGATACCTGTAAGAACTTGTAGGGAATATCATCAGTAAGAAAAAAAAGTACTTTACGTATATTTTCAATTTTAAAATTTTATAATTATTATTTTAAGTATTTCATGAGGAAGGCACATTTATAGCTATTGTTATGTTACTTTTCTAGACAAAATATATACAGTTGGTTTGTCATGAAACTTAAAATTCAGGTGATTTTCATGGATGTATACTGGCACTAAATCAGATTGGTCTGGTGTTTTCTAATCTCATCCCGTTGATTTGCTGACGAAATATTTGTGATTAGCTCGTTGACTTTAACTCGCGTGGATGAAGGAATTAGCAGATAAACTGGAACAGGAAGGAACTCTCAACCATGGTGATTAGAATGATCTTAAATCAATGCTTTCTTTCTATAAAACTATTTTTATGTGCGGATGAATAATTTTATAATATTTCACTCTAAATACCGATAATATTCTGTAGGAATTAGTTCCGGCGTAAGTTATCACAATCACTCCTTTATATATTTGTCGTAGAGCTAAATTTTGCTCAATATCGCAGTGAGCAGTATTTGTAATTTGCTCCAAGGGTGTAGTAGAGCCAGGGCAGACCAGGGCGACGCCCCGATAGTTTATTCAGACGACGGTGAACGTCCTGTTTTTTATAATACTTTCTTTTATTTTGCAACATTTTAAGTAGAAGATATCTAAAAAATCATTAAAGACTAAATCTGGACGTCTGGTACAGTTACACTAGATAGATATATTTATTGTTCGTGCCATTCCTTAGTTAAAAGCTACAGCAATTTAAGGAAATTCGGTAGATTTTTATCAAATTTGTTTCCTGGTATAGGTCTTTGCTAGCAAGTGCAGCTGATTATTCTTGTTGCAGTAGTGGTAATGCTATACTGCAAAGGTACTTACGTATACATTAATGCACAAGGTTCCTGTCAAACTCATACTCTAGCAAACTTTTCGTGAATCACCCTTTTTAAGTTTTTTTCTCCACTACACCACTGACATATATATCTTTAGAATATTCAAGATGTTTTTCCAATAACGTTAAATTATTTGGGATTTAAGTTGGCATCTTAAATAGTAAACAATTTTAAGAAAGATTGTAGTAGCAGTTAACCATAAATATTATATGAGTTTATCGTTGAATAGTGCGAGAAACTTGCAATACTCATTCACATTATTACGTCTTCGTATATAATATCATACTCAGCTAACGCACCACCTGGTCAGTAATCTACATAACTCACCGAGTAAATTTTAACCTTTTTATACTTAATTATCGTAATAGCTATTACGATTTACTTTACAAAAAATGAACAAGTCGCCCTTTAGAAGAAATCTGATTGATTCCAACATAACTCAGGAGTCTGTTTATCATATTTTGATTTACTAGTTGGTCTGTCATCAGAAAATCAATAGGAACCAAGCTCATGGTTAACTTATTACTACCAAACAACATTTTGCACCATCTATACTTGATTTAAAACTTTAGTCTAAAATTTTATCAAGATTCATAGAGGAAACACCTGGGTTCGAGTTCATCTTGTCATTTTCATTACATTTTCCCTAAGGTTCTTTTTATCGTTTGGTATGATAGGTCAAAGAAATCTCTGTTCTCACCACCAGGATGAAATTTGCCATGACCATCAACAAATCCGTTGACACCAGAAGCTTGCCGTGACACATAAGCTGTGTTCAAAATATTTTGTCCACTATCTTCGAAAATACCGGCCGGAAACCAGTTTTCCGGGATATTACTAAAACGAGAAGAACATCGCTAATTCAAAATATTTACGAAACAATTTTCTTGTACTACTTTTCTGTAGTATCAAATGTGAGGTTGTCACCTTGAATTAAGTGGCAAGACAATTGCTGTTTTTGGTGAAATATACTTGAACACTATCCTTAAAAATGCCCTTAAAATATTATAATTAACGTCCTCATCTTAAAAGTAGACCGCCAAATCATAACTTGGTGACTACTTTCTCCAGTTTAGGATAAAATTGAAAACAGCCTCAGTCGTACAAATTCCATAACTGTTACAGCCGTCAAATAAAGGTTTGGATGTGATTGTAGTATAATAAATATTTTTAGAGTAAATAAATATGAACGTATATTTCAGAAATCAAGAGCATGTGAAATAAACGTATCAAAGTGCGATGTTTTCAAAATGTTAATTCAACAAATAAGCAAGTGTCAAACACATGTGTGGAGAAAGCAAACACATTATGTTGAAGGTTTAAATACAATACAGAATAAATACAGAAGACAATTTATAAGGAATATATCCAAAGTGTAGTTAGGCGGTTATTATAAATGGTAATACTGTCTTCGTTCATACCTTCAATGTAAAAACAACAAATTTACTTTCTCAGTACTTTAGGTAGGTATTTCACAGAATTCAAGTTCCACTGATCAATTTATAGCGCACCAATAAATTAAAGTGCTAGTCATTTTAATATGCAACACCAAGAAAGACACATTAGATAAATGCAAAATTTGCACGATATAAAGAGCATGTACATGCAGGATATAAAGATAAACAAGTGATTAGTACGACAGCTCTGTAACGCATCAGAAGCGCCGAGTATGCCATCTAGGAAGAGCAATTGGAGATAGGCCAGTGAGCCACATTGCAGTGATAGACGACTTTTGGTGAGACGTGAGTGTGCGCGTATATGGTCGAAAGATTCCTCGCTGTCGAAGGTGGCAGCCTTGCCAGCAGATGTCCACCTTTGATCGCGGAAGTATTGTGGCATATCGCGAGTGAGATTTTATCCTTTCGCGACATTGGTGCCCATATTCAAAGGACTGCATTCACAGTGCACCGCATATAAACTCGATGGCTCCGTGAAGGCACTACGCATGCCGAATCCCAACGACCGCACCATATCTCGAGCCAGCAAGGACAGACGCTTGTGCGTATAACTCTGGCGGATCGAACAGACACACCCAGAACATTGACGCACTCACTGACGGATGCTCCACAACGCCCAGTGTCCCCAAGAACAGTTTTACGTCGTCTGGCAGAGTGCGGCATACTTGGACGGCGCTTGTTGCTGCGGGTTCCGCTGACTGTACCGCACAGGTGTGTGCGACTACAATGGTGTTATGACCATCGCGCATGGAGAGCCGAATGGTAGGATATCCTCTCTTCAGGCGAATCCCGCTTCTGTCTGCAGCATCATGATGCTGCATGCGTATCTGTCGGTATCTGGGTTTAGGGTGGAGGTCGACACCTGCGTTTTACATCGCCACGTCAGTTCGGCACTGGGTGTTATTGGATTCCGTGCTCGTTCGTGTCTCGCATTGACATACATGTGACCAGCCAACGGTACATCTACAATATGTTGGACCGGGTTGTGGTCTCTTTACCGCTGGCCCTGCCGTGGACTACATTCCAGCAGGATAACGCGCGCCCTCGTGTGGCACGGGATATCCTAGCATTCCTTGATCAACACAATGATCCCCTGCTTCCTTGGCCAGCAAGTTCACATCGTCTCTCTTCGATTGAACATATCTGGTTCATCAATGTACAACGCCTCTCGCGCCAGAGTTCTCCCCCAGCTAGAGTTGATGGGCTGTGTCCTCGTGTTGAAGACGCATAATTTGCCACACCCCAGGAGTATTTAAAAGTGATCATGAGGATACCTTGCCCTGTTGCACCCGTTCTGAACACCTATGGTAAGCCCACAGTCTACTGACCTCCTTCAGTTCTGTTCCGCGGTCACCACGTTGTCAAATATCGCACAGAGCGGCGAGTTTAATCATTTACTACTTGTACCTTACGATATATATATGCCAAATTTGAGGTGGCTACCTTCTCTCCTTTTTGTTGTTTCATTTTTAATGGCGAACAGTGTAGTTAACTTTGAAGAAAACTATTCTTTTCAAAGGCCGCGGGGCTTAATGGTAAAGTGTGTTACGCCCTCTTTTTATTTAATTGGTAGAGCACGAAGTATATCTATTTACGCTTTGGGTTCTTTCCCAGCCATGTAAAATATAATGCTGTAGGAACCATAACCCTTCATAAGATTATTGTACCTACATCAAGAAACTAAGTTAAGGATATACTCAAACTTGCCTGTTCACAGATTTCATTTATTTAATTAAATATCCTAAATTACTTAGGAATATTGCTACTATTTCCATTGTCATATGTCTTCATACAATAAAAGCATCAATACATTGGTTATCCAAGCTCGGAGCTTTGAAACTGTTTAAAGACTGTCATTTTTATTGATTTTAACTATCGTGTGCTCAATTCTTCTTCATCATGACCATTGCGATATTGTTATCGTTTTGTCATTTTGATAAATACGTAATGTTGCTAATACGTTGAACAGTCAAATCGTCGATCGTCTATATAATTGATATATTTGATAAATTGTTATTTATAAGTTGTCATAGTAACAGTCCTCCATCTTCATACACACATAACCCCACCATTCATAAGTCACTTTTTTGTAGTAACGTTCACTTCCAATTTAGATTTAATTAAAAATCTAATTTTATGAGGCGTAGCAGCACTTTTAGACTCTAACTGTGATAATTTTCTCCTCTACCAGTCTGAAATACTTTGTATATTTGATTTTAATTACACGAGAAATTTCAGCGACGTTCGTTCATTAAGTCTCCATCTTTCCAATTTCGTGTTGAATCACAATGTAAAGAACAAACACTTTCCTGTTTCATTAACTTAAAATGCTTCATTATTATTCTTCCTAAAACAAATTCTCTGGCGCAAAACAAATGTTTATGGTCACATTTTGTTTACATTGTTTTCTCATTTAACTTTTCTCTCTCGTTATAAAATGTTTTACATTGTTATGGTAAGTTCATAATCATACATAAAACATAACATACATTTGTTTCACTTAAGCATTCGGCAAATCATTCGACAAGTGCACTTGCACTTACCCCATAACAAGTGCTCACCTCTGGTACTAGGGATCCTCTGTTGGTTAGTGGATAAACACCGTGTGAATGGATTTTCTCGGGGTTTTCCCATTTTCTCCTACTTTCTTCATTCCACCAATTCATCTAATCATCATCAATCCAGCCTGAGCCAAAGTTGCCTAAAATTAAATTAAATTATTCTTTTTAAACTATGTTTTGTATGCTACTTTAAAATAATGTGTATATTCTTCTCCAAATATGATGGACACTCCCGTCAATTATATTTTATATTTAGAAATTCAACACTTTGAAACATTGCAGTTAGTTTTATGTGTTAATGAAGCACACCCTCTTGATTTGTGTGAAATAAATACACTGTTTTCTTTTTACCATAACACTATTTATTTGTACCCCAATTATGACCGTTTCAAGCTTTCACTTAAACCGGGAACAGTAGTCACCATGTAATAAACCAGTGGTTTTGCGTTCTATTCTTCAGAGAAGAGCATTATATATATAATTTAATTTAATTTATTTATTTATAATATGTAGTCCTCTATAGCTGAGGTGAAGAGGTTCATAAAAGAGCTTCGTGAATAGTTTTAGGAAAATTGAGCCATATTAAAGTTTGTGACAGGAAAGCAGCAATTGTGTCGTTATTTAACTCAATATAACAGTTTAATTTTCCATGATACAACAAAAAAATACAAGAACTGAAATAATCATTTTCTTAACGCTAAAAGATGTCATTATCTTCGTCGTTCTTTACTTATCAAGCAGTATTGCAACTAGGGGAAGAGCAAAGGGGGACATGCTTCGTATCCCAGGCTGGGGGAGCGCCAAATTAAAATAAGGAAGGAACGTTGTTCGCTTTTGGCTCCTTCGAAACGAGGTCAAACTTGGAGTTTGCTCCCCCTTGTAAAAATACAAGCTGTGGCATTGTTATCAGGCAAATACTTTTATTTTCGACTGACACTTTTGAAAATGGTTTTTAATATATTTTTGGACCGAGCTTATGTTTTGGCGCTTTTTCCTTTTGTACATTTATTGCCATGTGAAAAATTCACTGTTACCCAAAATAAAAATATTCGTTCAATAATTTTGGTCTAACGTAACGAACTGTTATGTAATGTATCAATGTAATTACATCCCATATGTAATGATTGCGATGTTATCATGGGCGGATTTAGGAGAGAGACCCTGGGGGATTTAGGAGATAGACCCTGGGGGGAAGGCACGAGAGAGACCTTGGGGGGGCAATCACTTTAAAAACTCTTGTTCACAATGAAACGTTGAAAGTCATTTTGAAATTACTGGGGGGGGGGCAATGCCCCCCATAAATCAGCCGATGGATGTTATCTGAAATGCGCCATTAATAACTTCCGTTGGGACTTCTATCAGCCGGAATTGGGTGGTACAGATACATTAAATTCTTCACATTTGAGATAAGCCTTAATTTAAGCCTTAAAGTAAATAGGTTATTTTTTTTAAAAATATCTTTTTTGAAATTTTCTGAAATTATTTTATGGCTTGAACGCATGTATAGCTCAAGTCGAGATAGGGTATGGAAAGCGATGCAAAATAGAGACAGCTAAATCCGAAGTTTAAGATATCATCCCGACATTTGCCTGGTGAGACCGAGAAAAAAACCCTGAAACCTTCAGTCGGTATCAAACACAGAACCTCCTGAATTCAACGTTAACTGGACTACGGCTGCTCGGTACGTTTTTTTTTTCTTTCATTTTATCATCAGTATTGTTCTAAAGAAATCACATACAATCTTTTCACGTCTCCATCATTTTCAAAATTTCGATCCAAAAACTTTCATATTGAAATTTATGATTGACCAATTGCAAATAATTTACTATTTACGTTTATGAATTTTGTGACGTGTAACATGATTTCAGATTTACTTTAGTTAGAAGAAATTTTCGATAGGGTGCAGAAAATTAGTTTATGGGAATAAAACACGTTTTGAGACTAAAACAAGTAAAGAAATATTTCCGACTCTTTCGAAGATCTCATGCAATAGAAAAGAAAGTGGATTTCATTGAATGTGTGTCACCAGATTATTAGCTGAAAAACCTTCATTAAATGCGTTTCTCTAAATGGCAATTAACAATACATAAATACTGTGGAAATGAATGTTTAAATACTTACTTAAAACATATGATGAAATATTTTAAATGAAAAATTACAGTTTAGTTTTCTTTATTAAAATTATAGGGAGTACCTGTAAGATTTGTACCTGGGGCAATAACATTCTAACTCAAACTTAGTATCCAAATCTTCAAAGTAAATTGTTTACTGGAAATTAAAATAATATTAAAAGCGTATTTTGTGTATTTACAATTACAAGTTACAAAGTAAACTAACACAGATTTGTTTTTCAAGTAATTATTGAACGTACCCTTTCTGATTAAAAGAATTATTGAAATACATAGTCGATTAGAATTACCTGACTAGTTTGAAACGTGATTTTTTTATTATAGGCTGGCAACACTTCCTAACCAACGTTTATAGAACTAACAACAGGTTTTATCAGATGTGACGTCATTGACTTGACCAAGGATATTAGAATTAGATAAGAGACCAAAATTGGAAAACCGGAATCCGAGTATCACAATTAGTCTGCCATCTTGGTTTGTAGAGCAATAATTTAAAAGAGTGGGAAAGATTTAACATAGAAGTGATCAGTATGTAAAACCTGTAAAACTGAGTTGTTACTCTTTTATGTGTTGTTTAATTAATAATATGTATTTAACCGAATTAACAAATCAATATGTAAAGTTACGAATAAATACCATTCTCTTAAATTCTAACTGTGCACACCAAAATGGTACGTTTGGATTCAGACTTTTTTTTAAATTTTGGTCTATCATCTATCCTTGGTTAAGACAATGACGTCACGTCTGACATAACTTCTAGTTAGTTTTATAAACGTTGCCACCTAATAGCCTCCATCTTAGTTGGTGTTTAGTTTTGTCACAGAGCGTTTGTTAGTCCTTGACTGTGTTGCTGTTCTGTAGGAATTATTATGTTCTCTGCACCCAAATTCATAGAAGTTCGAAAAATTGAAAAACAGACACAAAATAGGGTATTAATGCCAAAAATGAAAACTCTAGGAACTCAGGCTTTTTTTGTGAGCAAATACACACATCACTTACACCTGTTGTTATCTATGAATGCAGCTGTACACTATCTGAATTGGGAATGGTACTTACATCCTTTTTTGCTGAAATTGGCCTTGAGACATTCATGCCTTTATACCAAAAATATATTATTTTTTTAGTTTTTGGCACTTACAAATGTGGCTCTGCCGAATCAAATTTCTGTGGACATTTAAAATAAACCATAAACATTATCTGATTGTCAAATTTCAAGTATTTATTGAGTCAGTGTTGCCATACTGTGGAGTATCTCGGAGGCAAAAACCTTCCACCCGCCATGGATCCTGTGGCTCTGACTGTACATTGCGAAACTTGCTGCAGCTATGAACCTGGCAAGAGAGAATACATATAATGAGAAATTATATAAAGAAATTTATATTTCTAGAAACTGTATGGAGCTGTACAGTCCTACTAGATTTGATGAGCTCGAACCCCGAGATATTGATAATATGTTGTTTTCGAATGAAGTACAGTTTCATCTTGATTGTACGAATACTTTCTTTTTAGAACCAATCTCCTTTCGTTGTTTATCATTACTGTCTAATTAAAGGCTAATTAATACCAATCGGATTCAATTTTGATTTCAGTCTTTACTACATAAATCTCTTCGAAACATTGTGATTTGGATACTTTTTTGAGCAAAATAGTAAATTGCTTATTCTGTTGCGAAACATAAAATATACTCTTACGTGACATAACAAACAAGTATTTTTCAATAAAATATGAAATTTATGTTATATTACTAATGAAGTTCGGAAATAAAGATATCAACTTTCTCAATACAGTATATCAAACTTATATAATTTAATTCTCACAATAATCGTTGACTGTCGCGCCTAATACCAATCTACTGCTTAATAATGATTCAGCTGGAATTACTTTTCTTATTGAAAATGATTCTCCAATGTATTTACTTTATTTAGTGGTGTCAAGGTGCTTGTAAGGAATGTAAGTATATAGCTTTTGGAACGAAGAAACATCTACAACATTGCACTTCTTTCAAATAACAATATTATGTTGGTTATATATTTATGACACTCGAATGTAAGTTTAACATGAAATAAATATCATATTAGACGTTCTGTAATGATTGTGATAAATCAAAATAACATTGTATCATAACAATAAGTTTATGAGTTTAGTATAGAGTGATGAAAGTATTGATATAAAAGCAAAGATATTCAAGTTCTGAATATTTTAACACTCTTTAGAAATTGTACGAGGTATGACTATTAAATTTTGAAGGTAGTTTTATACAGACGTATATGGAAACGTGTTTGAAGTGATTTATGCTGTACTAACGAGTGACTAACAATGCACATCAGTTATTATTGTTAGTACAGCGCTAGTCACTCCAGAATAAGTTTCTGAGTAAGGCTGATAGTGTTTAAGGCCATGATGTAGAGCGACAATAAATTCGCCCTAAAAACTTATTCTTGAATAATTTGTACAGAACGTGAATAAGCAACAATTGACGCTTTGAGACTACAAACTTTAAAATTGTGAATCTTAACTCACAGAATATAACTTTATATGTAAAAACTTAAATGCCATTAAAAACAACATATCTCAAAACCGGACATTTGGCTATCGGTTTGAACTTATAATTGGACAATTTCCCTAAAGAGTGGACTGTCCGGTTTGAAATCAAACGGTTGGCAATCCTAGCCATGAAAGATTTCAGCTATTTTTAGATTTCATGGTAACTGAAAATCCTGTTCAATACTAAGTTTAAGAAAATATAAAAGCCTGATTTGAACAAAAACTAAATTATAATGGAAAACTGAAATAGAAATTCTAATGAAATCGTGTTGATAAAAACAAAATTTAATTTACCAGGAACAATGCTTTAATCATAGGGGAAGATGTTTGGAGATTCAACGAAAACATGTAAGTGTGTTTTGAACAAAAATGTCTTGTTAATTTTGCCTATTATATTAAGGACAAACATTTTAAGTGAGAAAGGGTCATGTGAGATATCATTTTAGCTAGCTCGATCCCAGAAACGCATATGTGAAGTCATTTCGCACTTATCTTTATTTCTTTAGGAGATAGGTATTTTGAAATTTGGGATTTGGCAAAAGAAAATGGGTTGTTCTTCTGTCGTTCCAGGAGATTTAAGACTGCGCTAACTCTCCACAAATGGATCAAAATTGTGCTGATGAGTGGTAAGCGTGGTACTAGGGTGACTGTGGCTGAGTGCAACGCGCATCGTCTGGAGCGATGAGACCTTTTGCACGCAACTGGGTCATTCTCATTTTTAACTCCGACAGGTCAGGCAAGAACAAAATCAGAAATGACTTTCAAAGAATAATAAAAAGAACACTTTTGGAACTTGTTAGTAGCGATTTCATGTTTTGTCATACACTTTTCATCCCTATATCCCCTATAACATGAACTTTTTTTTTAGAAAGTTGTCACTTACGCTACTGCATGCGCTTCTTCACTAAAGCGAGTTATTTTGTGCTTGTGGAAGTGATTTGTTTTGCAGATATTTTTAATAAACCATTGTTCCAGATTCTACTACGTATACTTTTTTTGCGACATAAACAGTTCTGAAACATTGGTAACCTACGTGCAATATATTACGCAAGATTAGAAACGTACCACAACCATCGGCGTCATTGCTCACACTGAAACAAGAAACATTCAGAGAACATAACTAACCATATCACGTGGTATTTGAATTGCTGCCGTCTGTTGGAAATTCAGAGTAACTTCAGTGACAGAAAATTACAGGACAAAAGTTTCTTCTTCAGAAAATTAACAATATTTTTGAAAGTTTTTTCTTTCTCCTGAACAATTTACTTTCAGTTACATAGCAGGTTTTCTAGTTGGAACGACGAAATGTAGTCACTAAGAAATAAATGAGGATTGGAAAAATAAAACTTGCTTTATGTGTCAATCAAAATGGCCGCCACATTAAATCCATGTCCGAGGACGTTAAATTCCAATTTCAGGGTCCCTATTTCCTAAGCAAATAAACGTAGGTGGAAAATAACTTCACATTATAGTGTTGATATTCAGGCGGTTCGCCCGAATCGGCTGTTAATATTTTAGTGGGTTCACGAACCGGTTGTTAATCGAAAAACGATTAGATTTATCGTAGAGCTAATGGGAAAATATATATATAAGTGATTTTATTAAATTACTCACAGCGCCGGAATAATCCGTTCATGAATTATGAAATTAATTTCCAATTACAGCCACAAAGGCTGTTTCGAAAGCTGTTGGCCTTTTATTTTCAATTTAGTTACAAGAATGAAATAGAATATTAACCAGATTTAGATAATCTAAACTTTTTGGAAAAATCTTGTTCTAACGATTACAGTCTGGAATAGCTGTCACTGCTCACCTTGTCTCTTACAAATCACTATTATAATTGAGTAGAATGTCTGCGAGGGTTTCCTATTTAATGAATATAATTAAAGACAAAGATGAATCGTGATTGAGGAAACTGTAATTTCAAACACCATCAAGATATCCTCTTCTGAAGGACTGAAAAGTTTAAAGAGATTATAGGGACAGTAGGTATCAAGAGTTTCGTTGGCGACATGGAAAATGGATTTAAACTAGAGATCATCACAACTACATGTCAACTTTATTTTTGGTATTGGATCCTACCACCTGGCCTTCTGACAGGACTACTTCACCTCAGAGAGAGAAATTAAACATTCATCTTCGATATAGTTTGTCAGCTGCATCATCAATTATTTCATGCACTGTCAAAAAAATTTCCGAAACATTCCTGGAAACAACGCTAATACAATATAAACCAGCTATCATTCAGTTTTTAGGAATACTAGAAGCAAGAGAAAAAAAAATAATAGATGCTTAAGCGAGATTTGAACAGGGGTTGATCAGTTAGAAGTTCAGCGTTTTACCAACTGAACTAAATTGCCAGATATGAAAATCATTAGATCCAAACAGTATTGAGTGTCAGATTTGAATCTCGTAAACATAGACAAAGTTGATGCCGCTACATTTTAATCACTTTTGTATTTTTGTCAACGTGGAATCAGAAATCGCATTCACTAAGAATATTTCCCATTTCTTTAAAAATGAGAAGTAATAAAGATGGCGGTAGCAAACATTTGATCAGAATTACATTCACGGCTACGATAATAAACAGTTTTCTCATTCTGAGCATGTGCAGAACTGACAACGGGAACTAAGTTCACGATTTTCCTTGTCTTTCATGAAAAAAAACTGAAATATTACAATTTCTCCGGATCTTAACTGAGAGTTCGTAGTAACATTTACAAAAATGTTAACAGTGTAAACTATGCGGATAATAGGAATGTAGAAAATGAGAACATTTCTTTTACTATACATAAAGATATTTTTAAAAAAGCATTGATATCTTAGCAGTTAGTTTACGAACTGTAAATATTACATTTAAATTTGAATTGAATCTATCTATGGTCTTTGTGCATCTCAGACTCAAGTCGGGATAGGGTGGGCGAAAGAATATTGGCCAGAGTCTAGTTTTGTAGGTATCATCCTGGTATTTGTCTGGTGTGAAAGTCCTACATGCACATTTGAAAGAAACGCTCTGACATTTGAAACATGTGTCATAAGATGGATATCGTTCATCTGGTAAGCCCTTTAACAGATGGAATCCTGGAAAGTATATCAAAATATTACAAGTATCGACTGTTTACTCTGCTTCTTCAACTACACTATCTAGAGGTGTAGGATACATCATGAAACCTTTATAAAGCATGATTAAAACTGCGTAAATATGGGCGCAGTGGCCAAAAGTTTGATTCTAATGAATAAGTGCAAGATTAAGTACGTCTACATGTAGTGTGATCTATGTCGGAAAACACACGTTTATTTATAAAATGCTTGAAATAATGGAAAAACAAATACAAATAAATGGATACCAGGATATCGTTTAGAGGGTACGTTTGTCGTGGCCGTCACCTTGAAGTCGGCCATTTTGAATCTTGCTCGATCCTTTCAATGGAAAGACGAACATGTAACAAATCAACCTTGGCTAGAAATTTTATTAGAAATACGTTGGTGAAGTTAGTTTTGTATTTTTGATAGGGACAATGAGATTTGACATTACTATGCGTAGTTGATTGAAAAGTCTGGAAATACTCTGTTCCTGAAATCAGTGCAAGAAATGAAAACCTAATTGCACCAGGAATGAGTATTAGGAACCACCTACCCAGTGATCATATTTGAGTCTTAATACGATAGAAAAAGATCTATAGTCTTTGTATTTGCACTTGTGTGAGCTATATTTTTATACGATTTTCATAATTTGTCATTGTCAGGATTTGAAGCGTAATAATTTCGTTCGTTTTTTAATTATTTCAGTCGACAACTTTTGTTAGTTTATCAAGAAACTATTACACTTGTATTGTTTGTTTAGTATTTAAGTAACCTTCTTTGTGTTTAAGACTGGGCTACCATGTCAAGTTTTGGACCGGGTCACTTTAAGTCTCGGTCAGGCCGAGTCACCGGGTCAATAGAAATATCCCGGTTTCAGCTGTGGAGACAACAGGTGTAGGGGTGAAATCCTCAGGTTGAAGAATATGTTGGCTGATGATATTAATGCAAGAATCGGGCTCCAAGCCTTGCTCAACACGGCGAAATATACAGACTTCATGTAAAAATGTTTGAATCAACAAATTTTCTAAAACTTCTACCAGAAAAAAACTGTGTTGTTCGATTTTCTAGAAGCTTATTGGATGTTTTAGTTCAGACCACCATACTGGATTTCCATGAGCTTGGAAACCATGATGCTTGCATTCAGCGTACTTTTCTCAGTAAAACTAGTCAGATTACCCATAATTCCTCAAAAATGCCTATGGGAGTTGGAATTTCTAAAAAAATTAACTAATCTGTAGTGTTATAAATTTCGCGCTTTTTAAGTTGCTGCCAGTGACTGAGTCTAAAATACGGTTTCAGCAAAGTGATGGTAAGTTTTTGTGTTTCTGCCTTTCTAATAATCTGCTTTTGTAAAGTGCACTGCATGTGTAAAAATTTTAAGTGGCAAAACAATTTTAATTATATACCCCATCTTGTAACAGAATTTAGAAGTAGGGTGAACCGGTTGTTAATTCAATTGAATGTTACCACTGCATCACATTTGAATTTCTGTATACGAGCTAGTCCAAAAGAAAATGACCCCCTTCCCTTTCAAATTCTCGACTTAAATCTAAGATGGTAGATTTCAAGACAGCCGCCATGATCCCGATCTTTCCATTGGGTATAACTCCACCCATATTACGGATATTTAACATTTGGTATCACTTCCTCTATCCATTTTTGACTTACCATCCTGTTTCGACTAATTCTCGGAAAAATATGGCGGGTGCTAGCTGCCGCCGAAGAAATTGTCTGTGATTTTTTTTTCTTCTCCTAATTCAACGTTATTCGGACTTTACATTCAATAAAATTTACGTTAGAATTTTACATTCAATAGTGCTCTTGAAATAAAGTTTCATAGTTTGGAAGTGAATTTTATATAAACCATGAAATTTTAGGAGTTATTAGTAACAAATAGGAGTGTTGAAAAGTGGTTGAAGAAGGAAAGGATGGTATCCATGACTACTGACCGTTTGACTGTATTATTTAACGTTATCAAGCGCAAATATTTAACAAATATATTTTAAACTCGATTCTTTAAAATACACCGTTACGATTATTATAACATTTAACATATGTTTCTCTCAGTTGAGCAGCCGTTTTCACTGTAGTGATTGGTCACTCATTCTTATGAATATCAATATTAATGGTGAATAAATTAGTGACAATGCGAGAAAGTACACTGAAAATCTGAGTATTTTCCAATTCCACAAAAGTGTATATAGAAAAATACCTTGAGGAATTTCTGGTCGTCATATTTAAAATGGATTTGTAAATGAAGATCGCGGAAACGTGAAATCGCAGACATGAATTTTCCTCCCAACACGACTCGAAAATCTCTATTTAAAAAAAAAATGTCATTGACCAACAAATTACATTGGATGAATTTTTTTTTTTTTAGATTCAAAATGTATAGCATTTCTTTTCCACGTATAATTTTCTTTTAGTTGTAAACTTAACATCATTTGCAAGATGTTGACAAATTTGTTTTATTGGAAAATTAAGAGAAAGAAATAAATATACAGAAAAAAATAGAAATTATTTTATTTTATTTTAATTATTATCTCAAGAATTTATTCACGTTGCAATTCTCTTCCTTGTACGTGTACTGACAACAATTGCGCTCATTTTAGAGAAAGCATCTGGAGCACAAAATTGAATCAGCTTCTTGCTTCTATCACACTAAACTGAATAAATGCCGAAACGTATTACTGTTAGTTTTAGTGAGAACATTAATTCGCATGAAAAAAATTTCAACGATAGCTCTGGCATCTATCTTAACGAAGATGCACGAATTTCATTGCAGATATTGAAGGCACCACCAGATGCTTCTGACGTTCACAACAAACATTTCCTTTGTTTTCAATGTTTAGTCAAGATTGAACAAGATAGTGTTTTGTTCTCTAACAACTTTGCCTTATTCTAAATTTTGATGGTTGCTTTTAATAATGCGAGACTTGATGAAATATTGATTGTGAGAACTACTTTTATCCTAAAGAACTAACATGATGAAGGGTACACTAAAAATAGAAAATTAAGTTCATAATTACACTACTTCAGAATGTTTCTACTACCATATGGATGAAAATAAAATGTTTAAGTTTGCTTTTTACGATGTTTACGAATCCGTCTATGAAGATATTTCGTCTTCCTACATTTTGTGTTAACCATAGAAGTGTGTTTATTAATGCTAAATTAATAAAAAAAAATCAGAAAAATATAATGTAGGGGTTACAAAAGCATCGATTACTTCAAAATTTTGTGCAGTATACTGCCACCTATATGTACAATACTTCCCACTTTTTTCTCTTAAGGTTCAGAGAGAATTCAGAGTTATTTAGCTATTGAATATTGTACTAATAAGTTTGTGTAAAGGTTTTAACCAAGTATTTTAAGTATACTTTAACATTGATTTTTCCTATTATAAGTTTTAGAGAGTGTTTCGCGTTTCTACTGGTGTAACGCGAACCAACTAACCATGTATATTTGTTGAGAAATTTGTTAAGATTTTGAAATCATTTGCACATGATTTTTAACGCAAGGAGAAGTTACAAAATTGTGTTCTTTTCTTTGCTTGAGAGACTTATTTTTCTTGATCACTACGTCGTGAGAGAATAGTCTCCCAGGGAGAGTTATGTTGCAGGACAACATAATGTTAAGTATGACAAATTGGGAAATACATGGAAATATTTTTCCTTATATGTTGAACTGGATCTCATAAAGAATTTTAAAAAGACTGTGGATGAAGATGGATGAGCTTTTACGGATATTAGAGAGCCTGTTTCAAACCCAAGAGATGCGAAATTGAAAGAAGAGATAGTATTTCTTTATATCCAGACTTTGTTTAAAAAGCTCGGTACGGTGTTGGCCGTGTTGATGATCGGGTAATAATAAAGTTAAAAATCCAGTAGCTAATAAACGTACGTTTGAACAGTTATCATCGGCTATGATTTTGAATATCGCTGAAAAGACTTCCTCCATTATCTACAACTGTATTTTACTTCCCGAGAACTTGCAAATTGTAAGTGATGAACAATAGCGCAGAGTATATTGTGATATTGAAAAATGGAAGAGTGATTTTTTTTATTAATTTAAGCCGAGTATGAATAAGTGCTGGAAAATAGTTTTATTAGATAATTTCAGCTGCCACGGAAACTTTTTAACGCAAACAAAATATGGAATTCTATCGCACTTTGAACAATCCATCTCTTACAAGAAAACGTTGCCTTTTACGAAATTTTCGTTATCATTTTCATGCTCAGGAGGGCTCAAAAGTAATCTTATACGAGTATTATACACGTGGCAAACAAAACATTTAAATCTGTTAAACTAATCTTATTATTCCTGAATTTGTTTCATTGAATTCTGATAAATAATTGCTAGAACTGCATTGCTAGAGTGAATGGAGTTTCATGGAACATTATTACTTAACACCTTGTTCTAGTAAGAAAAAAAACCGGATTAAATAAACCTCTTCATTTACCAAGTCATTTTACTAATAGTATAGACACGTTGCATGATTTGAATTGCAAAATTGTGCCCTAGATGAAAGTACGATACACATTTGCGAATATTCATAATTTGCTAATCAAGTCATTTTTCGCACCACCGTCGAAACAACTGGCAACACTGACACCCGAAGTTTTCAACTGGTGCTGGCTGGCCACAAGTTCAAATGTATATTAAATATCTCAATTTTAACTATATCTTTATATCAAAGGCATGTATGAAACATTTGGTAATAAAAGCAGCATGATTTTGCCAAAAACGTTTCACATTTTTGGCGCCGCGTCGTTGTGAAAACCATTTACTCTACAACAACCAAATGTTGTCGTCTTGTGCTGTCCAAAACATACTACATTATAACTTATTGTCAATTCGATATCTTAATTTTAACTATAATTTTTTGGACCAAAAATGACGAAACAATTTCGGTACAAAGGCGCCAAAACGTAAACTTCTTTAGTTACAAGTACCAAAAATTTTCTCAACTAGTGCTATCCATAATGACTACAGGTTAGCCAAGTATCATCTGGATATTTTAATTTTTAACTGTAATATTCTATACGAAAAACTTGAATACAGAGCCAAAAAGTTTGGTTTGTCAGCAAAATTTTGAATCTTTTAATCTATTTCTTGAAAATGTTCCTTGTTTTGAAAAATATTTAAAATCAAGATATCCAGTAGGTATTTGGCAAACATGTAGTAACTACTACTGGGTAACATCGGCTGATATATTTTTCTACTAATCGGGCCAATAGTTTCGGTGTAGGTGCGAACAATGCTTTTATAAGCAAATATGATATGTTTTACTTTTACGATCTTCTTTAACTAATATTTAGTACGTATTATTACTAAACATGATAAGTAGGCCTAAACTATTTATAATAATATTATTACTACTACTACAATTTCTATGAGAAGACACAGATTCGCTTTAGTAAATAAACTTCTTAATAACTGATAACATTTTACATACAGTAGTTTAAAGTATTATATGATTATGTACCTTTTTATACTATCCGGACGAATCAAATAACATGTCCATGACACTGTTTATACGCATAACTGGACCAAGTTAACATTACTGAACTTTTCGCAGACAACTAACTATAAAATCAGCAATAGTTGTCAATATAAGGTAAACAATTATAATATCTTGATGCAATTTGGTTTACGCATTATTTGAATACTTAATATTTAAAGCAATTCATATGAATAGGAAACTACAATACGTTTCCTTTATGTAAATATATTACTGTAATATGAACATTAATTCTTACATCTCGACATAGAGTGAGTGAATATCTTTTGTATAATATAAATCTTCTGTTTGTTGTTAACCTCCATGACAGAAATGTTACATATCTTTAAGGATATTGTGCGCCCTTTTCACTAAAGTAAATACATAATGCATAAATGCTTCAGTCCAATCAAATCTTAAAATTGACCATATATTGTGCTAAATATTAAGTCCTGGTTTCAGTAGTATAAAAAGATTTCTTCAGCTGCCCGAAAACCAGATTGAATGGGCTGAAAACCTTTCTGCATGGACCGATTCATATATTTTATGGGCCAAGAAAAACACATTATTTTTTTCTCGAAAGCTTTAATTCACGAATGAAAAACGTTGATTCTAGAGAAGACTTCAAGTTGTTGTCTCAAGAATAAGATATAGAACAATATTGACACGTTTTACTTGATGATTACATTGTGGCATGAATGGACACATTGTACAAATCTGTCATGTGAAATTCCTGTGGATGAAATTCCCAGAAATGGTTAAGTTTGACCTCCAGTATCGTTATTGACGGTCTGTAACTTGAATTGCCTTACAGTAAATACGGAATTGTAGAAGATATATTTTGAGTAGAAAATTTGACCAATTTGATATATTTTAATTATGCTTTGTAAGATACTATTCTAAAGACAATAGTTAAGCCTTTCCAACAGACGGATCTATCCAAAAGTAGTGTGTTTTTCTTAGTCCATCTTAAGTATGTATAATATAAACACTATACTCATTTGCAATTAAACAGACAATTGGTTAAGGCCCCCAAAACAAAAAGCATCGTTGCTGGCAACAATGCCTTCCGTTGTTTCAATTAAAATAAATTAATGTTTGTATAATAAAATATATGTATGATACCTCCTTGCCTAAGCTGATGATCCATCTGTAAATTCGGAACGTGTTGATAGTAATACAAAAACATGTATACGTATAGTTTATAATGTAATTAAGCAGTAGTTGTAATGTTTATTGATGTTAAGAAAGTTGTATGAAATCAAAAACTGTGATATAAAAATATCGTAATATAGCAGATGGATATAATTGTATATTGATGTTAGCTTATTTTTTTCTCTCTCATTAGATTTTAATATTTCTACTGTCAGTGCTATTTCAGACGCATTGAATAATAAGCCTTCCCGAATCTTGTAAATAAAATATGTTATATTATTTTCTATAAAGTGATATCTTACGTTTGTATTCCTTTTCTCTTTATAAATAATTTTGTATATTGTTTCGTGTTGTGAAGAAAAATGAATGATACACTTGTACATAATTTTTCTCTGTCAATTAACTATAAATAATTTTCAAAATGTTTTTAGTTTTCTATGAAGCTCTTGTATCATTCTAAAATATTGTTTACATTTGGACAAATAAAGTATATTGTATAACAATATAATGTTAAGTCTTTTTACCTAGATTCTGTACGTTATTTTTTTCAGCATAGGTTCTCGATGTTAATGAAGTGTTCAATAATCTTGTGAGAAATATCGGCAGGATATTACAGGATTAATTCGATTAACATCAAGAATCTATACAACGAATGGTCGTAAGTATAGACTGACTTAAATAGCTTAAAATATTTTTTTAAATCAGTTAAATTTCCAGCCAGACAAAAGGTTCTATGCATTTAAAAAAAAACTTTCACCAAATCTTGGTGTATCTTCCAAATAAGATACTGTACAAATAAGATTTATAACACAGCAGGTAGCAAGCAAGCAAGGGTATCATGCCGGTTGGCACTTAAGGTGTCTATTTTTAAAGCCGTCTAATACGTTCTGGGTAATGTGCGATGTGTGATTCTGTGTAAAATTCTAATGAACTACAATGATTGTAATTAGAGTCTGTAATAATTCAGCTAGAAGGTATTATTAAAAGTAAGAAAAAAATTAAGTTGATTAGAATTGGAAGACCATAGTATGATGTGTTTGGAACAAAACCCGATTCTGCTTTTTTGTCTTAAATTATTTCGGCATTTTATTCTCATTTCTGGATTTGGCTCTAATTTTTTAAATCTTTAACTTATTAGCTCCAGTGTATGTTCGGTAAATTACACACTAATAGCATATAATCTTAATTATCTTTATCATCATGAGTTCTGTAGCTTGGTTTAGAGCACAGTAAAGTATAGGTTTCTGAGTCAATCTCATATTCTAAGAAACTATTCTTCGCTTTTGATTGTGTGCCGTAATTTCTTGATCTTTTATGATCTTATATATTAATATTAAGCATGAAACAGTAGTTGTGTAAGAAGGATGATGAGAGATATAGTACTAAGAAGAAAGAAAGATGGTGTGTTTCATCAATTTTCGTTGAGAATTGAGTATTCGTTAAGTAACACTAAGGGCATTGAAATATATTGTATCCGTTAACTAACAATTTGGTATGTTCTTAAAGAAGGTTTGTGAAACCGAGTAAGAGTGCTGAAATATGAAATTTTTATAGTATCTGTATCGGAGGATATAGATACTTAAGTTCCGAATTGACACATATACAGGGTTAATATTAACATAAACATGAAAACTTAATATTCAAAGTTTGAGAAGCCGAGAATTTTTATTTTGAATTAATCGTTGTTTTATGCCTAACCAACATATTATGTGCAGCCTTTTAGTTATAACGAAAGTTATCATACATCAATAATTTTACATTTATCTTAGAAACAGCGATGCAGAACAACGATTTAAAGAGTGCTTTAAAATTCAATTTCTTACTAAAAATCAACGCTTTAGAAAATCCTCGATTTTTACCCGGGGTGGTGGCCAATAATTGAATAGAAAGCCAATTCCGATTGACCATTCTATTGCCTCGATATTGTAAAACAATCGAAGAGTAGCGACATTGAGTAACAGTTGCATCAAAAGAGCTCCTTAATATTTGAGATATACTTTAGATACTTGCAAACATGAATAGAGTGCACTTTTCGATCTTATATTACTCAAGATGCTCCCTGATGACAAAATTAGAGCAACATAAACAAATGAAAAAATATCAATATAATGATGATATCATGAAAAGAAAAGGATGATTCAAATTTTCAATAATTAAGTTTGATGTTCAGATGATCAATTATTGTCGTATGGTCATAGAGTGTGTGTGGTTTCCTCTATTTAGACAAGATACTCACTACTTACCCACTGTCTTTATAGCCAATACAATTAAACTTAAATAAGAAAATAAAATCGGTTGTTATCTCAACTTTCTTACAGGAGTATTGTTTATCAGTACCATAATATTTAAAGTATGTTAAAAGTTATTTTATTATATTTGTAAAATAAATTCTTATAATTCATTTATAATTAACAATTTTCATTGTCAGCGTAACAAACTTGTGTGTCGTGTGGTTCTGCGCCATTACTGGAAAAAGGGGTTGAATGCAGCAGCAGCAGCCAAGGAAATTTGTGCCGTAGAAGGGGAAGGTACTGTCCACCCATCCACAGCTAGAAAGTGGTTTCAACCTTTTCGGTCTGGTGACACCAGTCTCGATGACAAGCCCAAGAGTGAACGCCCTGTGACGACGGATATCGATGCCCTCCTGAACGCTGTTGAAGGAAACCCAGGAATCAGTACCCGCTAGCTGGCAGATGAGGTCCAGACATCAAGAACCAGTGTCGTTCGTCATCTGCATCAACTTGGGTTTCGCTCCAGGCAACCGAGAATGGTTCCCCATAGACTCCCGCTCAAGCTCAACAACGTGTGACTCTGTGTGAAGAACTGCTTCGAAACCCAACTAACGATAGGTTTTGGCGGTGGATCATCACGAATGATAAAAAGTGGATCTTTCTTCGTTATCCTGACACCTGGAAACAATGGCTTCGACCAGGTACCGAGGCGCAGCCAGTGGTTCAAAGAGGGCGGTTTGAAGAGAAGACCTGTGTGTGTGGTGGAATTTCGAAGATCCGGTGTACTGAGAGCACATTCGACATGGTCGTTCCGTAGATGGGACATTGTATGTTGAATAGCTGCAACGGGTATACGACATTGTGCGCCGTCGTTATCCAGCACTGGTGAACCGAAAGGGACTGCTCCTCCAATTTGACAACGCTCCATGCCACAGGTCAAGAGGAGTCCGCCAGCACATTGCGGACATTAATGACGCGGACATTTTACCCCCCCCCCCTACAGTTCCGACCTTGCGCCATCTGATTTTCATCTGTTTCGTTCCATGGCACACAATTCCATTCCGTGGATGATGTGACAACTGGCATTACTGAGTTCTTTGCTTCAAAGCCTGCAGCCTGGCATCGTCAGGGGCTTGTATCACTGGTGGAACGTTGGAGAAGGACCAAACAGTGTGATGGGATGTACTTCGCCAAATAGGCTTCTGTGGTACAGGGGGAGGCGGGTGCTGCACATTATCCATGAAAACGCTACGAACATATGACTCACCCTGGTAAATGTGATTAACAATTTTATTTCCCCTTAACGAAAGCTTTTAATACTAATAGTGCCAGAATGTTTAAAGGTTAAGTGTAACGTCCGAACAAAATCGCTAGTTGGTATATGCATTCTCAATGTATAATCAGAACCACTTTCCTACTTTATATATCGCAAAAAAAAAAAAAGGAAAAATTTTTTTTGAATAAACTGCAACATATGATGAACGAAATAATTTTTAGTGTGCAACTTGTATAGTGCAACAAAACTTGAGTCGCAGAAAAATATATTCGGTTTGTTTTAGAGGTGAATCCATAACAAAATTTTCGATACCGATATTTATTTCTGACCTCCGATACTCGATACTCGTACTTTCCTCAACAGTATTCTACAATCTAAAAAATAAATAAAAATAAAAATAAAATGTACAAATTTCCTATCCTTAACACCTCAACTTCACTTATTCTATTTTAAATATTTCTTAATATTACACTTTCTTGACTACTTGCTTTAGCATGATAGCAGAGGGTGTCTTTCTACATTTTGAGACAATACTGTAACATTTCGCTCACTTCAGTCAGTGAATCAAAAAAAACGAACAATATCACCCTATTAACATATACAAATATTTAATACAGTGTAACTGAAAGAATCGTTGTAATTTTTTTAAGGAGCACGAGAACTTTCATTTGATTGGGATCAATTTCAGTCCTTCTTTTGTTACGTATTATTCCTGTTGAGCTGTATCGAGCTGCATGTAATATTGGAGTGGTCGGCTAGTGTCGAAAGATACACATCAAATCAAACATATAAACTCGATCATCCATTTCAGTCTAATCCAATCAGACATGGGCAGAATCGTGACGCAAAAAAAAAGTGTGTCTCAAGTACTCGATACTTCGTCTTAAAATTATCTGTATCGAAATACTCAATATTTTTAAGCTGTATCGAATATCGATACAGAGATGAGTCACTATTGCGGTTCAAAAACTGAATGGTATTTCGACAAATACTCAATACATAGCGGAAAAACGTATCTGTATCAAAGTACTCGATACTTTTAGGTGGTATCGAGTATTGGCATAAGGGATAATTTGTACAATACTTCCATAGCAAGTTAGTCCAGTCATTGAGTAAAGGATCCAAGAAAAGGATCACACTCAAATGTAGCTGTGAGTTGTGAATTGTTGTATGTGCTGGAAACATAGGCAGAAATGTTGTCACATTTCCCGGCAGCCACAGAAATTATACATGCATCTCTTTTGTGCCCATGTTTAATATAGATTTGCTTTTGTCATTGAAAGCATGTCAAGTATCAATGAGGTATCGAGACATATTTTAAGAGTAAAAGTGTTTGTTACTCGTTACATTTTTAATAAAGTATCATGTATCGGTATCTTGTTACTTTTCTGGAGTATTGATTTCGAATATAGGTATCGATGGTATCGATAACCCATCTTTACTTTCTTTGCATTGTTATTTTGTAAAGGAGTATCAGAATTAAGAAGCAACCAACATTTCACATAGTGTTGTCGACGACATGAGTTTTAGGCTGTCTCGTTTCGAAAATATATTGTCCAGAGAGTGTTTCGTATCGAAAAGATGTATACTTTACATTACGAGAGTTCTGTCTCGTTTTTATACCCATTTTCTCGGTTTCGTCTCGTGTGGTGGCAACACTAATTTCACATCTCAGGATACTATTAAGCGATTGCTACAAGAAAATATTTGTCCCTTAGGGAACAAGACAAAAGTGTAAATAACAATAAAGACATACTTAATTTCTCACGGTTAGGGTAATGGTAAATTTTGTAGTTTTGAAACCAGTAATCTTAGAATTCAATCTCCTATCCTTTATTCCCCTAACATCAAAAGACCAACAACCAACGAATAACAGAATCAACACTTGTTCATTGTTCTTAAACTTTTGTACATAGTATAATGTTTTAAACGAGTATCCTGCTAATGATCCTGACTCTATTGATTTATTGTTTAAGTAAGAATTTTACAGACAAACATCTGTACTTACATTACATTAAATTAACTAGCCTTTACTCGAGTATTATTAAAGATAACTAACATTTCAATTTTTGAATGTTTGAGTTCTACACGTTTATAATTTAAAGCGTTTTTACCAAATATTTACTATTACATTTTCCAGAGCTCAATTTCTACCAGCTTATTCTTACATCTTTTCTGAAATATTGAAATACATTCTTGGTTGTTCTCAAAACAAACTAACCTTATCTACACGTACCAAAATATATACACATAATATTGTATGTATTGCTGTTTGATGTAATTCCACAAAGCGAAAGAGACAAAGAAAACTTCCTCAATGATAAACCTCGTCATTGGAGGTCTCTAATTCAGTTAGCATGTTTTGCATCTACATATATGTATGCACTTGTCCGTGCTATGTAATATATCTTATTACGATTAATGTTATCTATTTCGCAATTTATCCATCACGTTTCATGGTCAATGCAAGGATACTAAGGAAGTAAATGGAAACCTAATTTAAATATTTTTTCCATTACAACAATACAGACTTTGAGTGCAAGGGTATACTTCACACATACGCTACTTGTTGCTCAATCAAAAGAACAAAACACTGCCAGGTGAATGTATTAGGATAAGTTAGTATGAATCAGAATGTTTATATGCAATATGGTTTGATCCGGCAAATGAAACAGACTATAACGGCAGCACTGTGTTGAGGGAGAGGAGGGTTCCACTGTACAGGTAGAAGTGGTATACCACTGAACTAGAGAGTTACGCGTGGATACATCGAAACGCACTCAAACGGATGTAATTCAACTTGTATTCAATGAAGGTATACAGATCCTGAGGATACTGTGCGACGTACGGAAAAGATGTATGACGAGAGTGTTTCAAACGGTATCCAAATGGTGAAGAAGTTCAGGAGTGGGCGTGTGGAGATGACGTATTTTCCTGGACCTGGATAAATGCCACAGTCCCAACTCTGCAACAATTTGGAAAGCAGGTACTGCAACATGCCATGTACAGTCCATATTTTTCGCCATGTGACTTCCATACTTTTGAGGTCTGAGGAGACCGCAGTTCCACTCCAATCAAGAAGCGAAAGACGCGCTAGAACAGTGGTTTCTTTGTCGCGGGTATCGCGAACTTTGTACACGTTTGTCTGACTGCATTCTCTGACCCTGCGGCAAATGTTTTAAAATCCTTACAAGTCCAACAAATCACATAAATTTCATTGCATGTCTGGGTCTGTGTTTCATATATCTGTTTGCTTCAAGTGCAGGTGAACTACATCTAGATTGGAAGAGCTGTGTTATAAGAGTTTGAAAATAGGACTTAAAATAAACTTAAGTAATACAATCAACATGCTGAATAGAGGGAAATAAAGATTCATGGAGAGACAATTCACATAGTTGATGAGTATGTTTACTTACAACATCGAATGCCAAGACGACAGATGAAATGAATTGAAGGGTAGAATGACGTGAAGCTTGTTTAGAAGACTAAACTTTATTTTCAAAAACGAGCTACCAAAATATGTCTCAAGCGTAAAGTATACAACCAATGCACCTTACCTGTGATGATGTAGGACTGTGAAAGTTAATCTTACAGGCAAAAGCAACAATCTCCACTCAAGAAAATTTTACGGGAGAGCCAAAAGAAAATTTATGGTGGTAAATATAATAGTGTATGGGTACTTCTTTCCTGTGGTTCCTACGCAAGAAACTACAAAATATACAATTAATTAGGGCTTTACCTTCATTAGACAATGAGCAACGGGGAGTTGCATGCTAGAAATAAGTAGAAGGGACAGGAAGACAAATAAATGGATTCACTCGCAAACCAAGGTTATAATCAAGACTGCGAACAAAATGAAGTTTAAATGTGCCGGTCATATAGATAGACGGATAGATGGAAGATAAACTACATTGTATTCCCACAGGAGAAAAAAACGCCATAGAAGACGTCCAATGTAAAATAGGTTGATGAAATTGAGACAACAATACTATGGGCTGCAAATAGTCTCACAGTCTTGCTAATAGTGTATTGTCATTATGACAATACACAAAACACTTGGTTAGGTGTATTGTCATAATTACAATACTGTGCACAATATTTTATGGTAAAATTCTTAAAAATTCTTGTTTCAAGTTAAATTAGAAAGATGTTTTGTTAGCATACACCTAAGCATGTGTATTGTTATAATGACAATACACAATTAGCGAGATTTGTATTGGCAACCCGACATTGTTGTCTCAACTTCAAGTATGACAAATGGGATTTTATAGTTACTCTCTAACTATATTATATTTTTGAGCGTAGTTATTCCGGATGGTCGGCCGCTAGTATATTTCCTAGTTGTATTATAATTTAAAAATACATAATCATAATTAATTATAAAATTAATACATTAAGGATATAAATATACATTAATGATATAAATGAATTCCAGCCAAGGGTCGTACCACTTAATACAAATTCGTTTCAAAACCTGCGCATAAAATTTAATAATATAAATACTGTTTGTTTCTGAATTTTGTTTCACTGAATATTTGTACATTTTTGATTACTCGATTGTAAATATTCGATCTGAAATTTCCATGGTTACTGCCACTGAAGTGCACATAATGAATCTCAATATTCCTTCTTCCAGGTAAAAAAAGAAGAAAAGATTTTCATGGTACGAGAATTTTTCAGAAAAACATTTTATTTTTGGAGAAAAGAATTCGATTAAAACTTTGCAAGGAAAAAAGTGTTCATTAAGCGTCTTTAAAAACAAACTGAAAGCGTAGTGAATAAAAAAACGTTTGAAGTACTTCTACTTTCAATTCTCTGTTAATGAGGTTGTTATCGTTAGTTGAAGACATTCTGAAATGTTGACAAAACAAAGAGATTTAAATATAAGACAATATTAAAAGAGCAATTTGGGGGAACGCGCGTTACATTAAGAAGCCTCAGTATCTACGGTACGTGTGCGAGAGTTTTCATAATATTAAAGATACTGGACAATATAATAACAAGCAACAATGAAGTTTAGGGAAGCGACCCCAATAATACTTTGAGCGTGTAACAAAAGAACTATCTGAAATTTTGACATTGTTTATTTTAGGGAAATTAGAATACTTACTCCTAACTGCGGAAGCGTACGCAGTTCTCCAATACGTGTATTCTAATTTCTCAGCTGAAATAAACAATGTCATGTAGATAATTTGATATATATTTACAAGTATTATTGTAGTCGCTTTTCAAAATGTTATTGTTCTTTGTCATTTGTCTAGCATCTCTAAAATTATGAAAACTCCCTCTCACACAAGCACTGGAAGTACTGTGGCCTCTTAAGCATTGAAACAAAGCGATGCTAAGGAATAATGGTACGTTCATATGGACACATATTTGCATGAGCCACTATCGTCAACAATTACTTACCAATAATTTAGCAAAAGTGTAAATAACGTTTCTTACCTGATATGCGTTACTTGCACACAATATTAATTACAATGGCATTGCGAAGAACAACACTTTCGTGCAAGCATGTAAAATGTTATTTGCAAGTCAACGTTTCCCAGGTATAGGATATAATGATCTAAAGTTTTTGTTCTAAAGTTGGCAGGAAATGCATTGAAAGGAACCCTAGGCAGCAACCCCTCTAAACCTGTTCAATTAAAAAAATACATGCTCTAAACTTTTGGAATAAGTACGTAACGGGTTCCTCATAGAAACTCGTGTATTACCACTGGAATAAATGTAGATTGAAATAAGCATGAATACGACGACTTTCTACATGAATACAGATAATAAGCGTAATCACTGCCATCTAATAAGAAAATGACAGTCTCTTTTACTGATAAAAATTACATGGAACTTTCGTTGAAAATCCATGTAATTTACTCCTTACGTTATGGAACTACATATCGTTGTCGTTTCGCAAAGAAAACCTGTTTGAGCTATCGACTTACCACAGACGAGCTATCGTTATTTGCTGGAAGATAACCCCATTCATGCTAATTTTGACCAATCTTTACTTTAGAGAATCCTGGAAATACACTCTTTCCTTTAGGGAATCTCTTGCAAACCCATTGCACAATTTTGGAGTAGGGAAAGTTCCTTTGAGAGTATGCGGTACTCTAAGAGTGTGCACTACAAGTTTTGATAGTTAATAGCACTGAAAGACGGTAAGTTGCCTCTCATCGGAAGCAGCTGTGTGTTGAGTGTGTCTGCATGAAACCATTGTGACGCGTCAAGTTTTCTGTTTTCTGCAAATAGTAAGTAAAACTTTTGACCTCCTTCACTGTAATACGATCACTGAAAATAATACTTGTCAGAAGTCAATTCAAAACTTGTGAGATCATAACGTCTTCTCCTTTTAAATGTAAACTCCAAACATGAATCGCTTCAAGACGGAAAATGTAGTCCGAATGTGCTATACCAACGTCTCAGAATTTAAAACAAGACATGTAGGGCATAATTAACCCAAGTCAACTATCAACTACAGCTCAAGAATTATTTTGCAACCTAGGCTGTCAGGAAATCTATGAAGAATCTATCAGCGAGGATTGGATGCAATGTTTGTCGTGTTAGCAGTGGTGACACGAAGCTTGCTCAAGTTATGATGACCTTGGTGTGCTTTTATGTGGATTTTGCTAGTGGGTCTCTCGTGCCAGCGGTTGTGGTTAGAAGCTTACTTAATTTATGAAAGCAAAAGTGTGTATGTGCGAAATTTACTAGTCCGTATTCTTGAAGGATCATCTTCGTACACTTGGATACACATTACTCTAAGAGTACGCAAATATACTGTTGTAAAAATATCACAATACTTCCTTCAACGTTTTACTTATGTGTTCTGTTTTTATATTCACCTTACACACGTAACATTAATGCTGTTTTTTTTATTATTTCCTTGAAATTCTAATATTAATAAGCACTTTAAGTTAAGTGCGTACTCTTAGGAGAACTTCCCCTAAGCATTTTTGTGTAGAACAGGTTTGAAGCCCTTGATAGTACCATGCCATTTCAGTTCTACTGTTAATGGTATTGTAACGGCCGGGTGACGTTTCGTCCAAAGACATTTTGTCCATACGACATTTAGTCCAGGGATATTTTGTCCATAGACATTTCGTCCATTGACATTTCGTCCACAAAATATTCGTCCAACGGATTTTTCGTCCACAAGACATTTCGTCCAACAGATTTTTCGTCCACAAGACATTTCGTCCAACAGATTTTTCGTCCACAGGACATTTCGTCCAATCGACTTTTCGTCCAATGGATTTTTCGTCCACAAGACATTTCGTCCAATCGACTTTTGGTCCAACGGATTTTTCGTCCACAAGACATTTCGTCCAATGGACGTTTGGTCCAACGGATTTTTTGTCCACAAGACATTTCGTCCAATGGATTTTTCGTCCACAGGACATTTCGTCCAGTCGACATTTAGTCCAAAGGATTTTTCGTCCAATCC
>JAGDQP010010472.1:33281-55714 GCA_022664845.1 Lepisma saccharinum | reverse complement strand
AGAGAGAGAGAGAGAGAGAGAGGGGGGAATTTTTGACCGCCCCTCTTGCTAGTGCTTACCTCTTTGACTGTTGATCGTGGGGTCCCGGGTTCGATTCCCGGCTCAGCCAAGGAAATCTTTCCAAGGCGTGAGAGTCTGGAACGGTGCCCACCCAGCATCGTAATGCAATTGGAGAGCTGCTGTGAATAAAAGACAGTGGCGAGCACTGTTGAGAGCTTTGGCTCTCATCTCCCAACACGCGTGGTGAAGTATTATTATTGTTATATATAATTTTGAACAATATATTTTGAATCAAAATATAAAATTTATGTTTTTGTGATATCTATATCCAAGTTCCCTCGAAATCAACATATAGCATATGTTTTCGATATATACTATATAGTTACGGTGTTAACTCTATAGTGACTGGCCATGTTTCTTATTTTACATTTATTTTGATATTCAGTAATGATATATAGATACATTCACGGTAAAAGGTTTATCTCATAGCTGAGATATATCTTAAAGGTTGGTCAAAAGAATTGCTTAGCTCGGGGACAAGTTAACTTAAGTGGTTTTCGAACCCTTACAGGCAGGACCGTTTTTCTTCTTATTTATATAAATATGATGCCAGGTTCGAACATCCTTACAAATCCTTATATACGATAAATATGGTCGGCTTTTTACATAGGAGAAATAATCATTATATAAATATGGTACAGGTAACACTGTCTTATACAACAATATCGTTCCGTTGTGATAAAGTAAAGAAGATTTGCCATGCTCCTTTAATGGTATAATCTGTCGCAGAGCAAGTACCGTGTAAAGGTTGTTAGTAAGGATTAGTGTTAATTTATTATTTGGGGCGGAAATACTATTTTTTGTTAGGGGAACCACATGAAAAGATATTGCAATGGAAGAGAATACATTTCTGTATTTGAAAATTAGAAAATAATTTATTTTCACGTTTATTTGTTTTGAAATGGATTACTATTGGGAACGTTTCAATACACGATAATAAAACTACTACCTCTTCAGTGTGGAAGTAATCTCTCTATGTTGATAATTTGTTTCACGCGTGCTTTTCTGATGAAGAGGTTCCGATTTCTATTCCCAGAAGTATTTCTCTGAACGGATCCTCTCTTGAAGAGCGTTACTGAACAGATTCTGCTCGTGACCCAAGTTGATCCGAATCGACACACAAATTATACGTGGTTTTGAAATCCACTTTAAACTGTCCGTCTCGTCATTGAACGTTCTTTTCACTCGATGGGAAGCAATGATGGTGGTTATTTATTTGCATACTTCCGCGAAGTGCTTACTGGTTATCCATATATTTACTTCTTATATTGGATTTTGGCATACTAAATATATTCTATTTACTACCGGACTGAAACTACTACGTTGTGAGGTGATTTAAAGATATCATACATTCGCAAATAAATATCTTAGACTCGTCTTTCTGGAATAACACAAGTTCTGTAGGTATTAGTAAATATGCGATCTAAAGCAACCAAACCTAATCGCTGATTCGATTTATCAAGTAACATATTAGGTTAGATTCATGCTTTAATATGTTTGAAGGTTGCAGTCGGTAATTTCAGATTTTTTTTTTTATATTATCATAATTAAACTAACTTGCTACAATAAAGTATATTTCATTGTTAGTCGTCCTAGTTCGTTTCTTAGTGTCTGCGAGAAGGATGGAGGAAAACAGCGCTGCTGACTTTCATTCAATATACTACCCCGACGTAAAGTAATGAGACTGAAGGAAAGCGGAGAAATCTTCAGATCTAGCAGTTGAGATAATCAGAGATTGAACCTACATTCCCTTTCCCGTGAGGATCCACAATTTTTTAGTACTTCTGTGTTTTCTCATATAACTTTCTGAAAAAAAAAAATGAGAAAATGGACGAACGAGAATTATAGTTCTGCATAACGATCTCGTTCCTACTGCGTTTACTCGAGAAAAATATATACCTGACCGCAACTTTTTCTGAAATAAATGAGCCACTGACTATAAATGTTTTGTGCTCTACCTAACAGTTTAGCACATGCTAGAATAATATCTCGTAAATAATACTAACCAGAGTGGAAGAATGAGCTTGTCTTGTAGGCATATTTTAGTTTTAAAGAGCCTGACCATCTTTTAAAGAATAAGCACTTCCTCGTCTCTTCATATAGGCTAAATGACTCTACGTTATGATGCGAACGGCTATGACGAATAGTAAAGACCCCTTGTTTATCTCGAGTAATAATAGGGTAGCACAACACGAATGGATGGAAATCACGATTCATGAAGAAGTTTAGAAGACGAAAGAAGTTTTAAGAATTAAAGGGGAGGGGAAGCGAGAGATACATATACGATGAATGAGGAGAGAACATGGCTGATGGCCATTGCTGAAAAAGCGACCCAGTGAGGAAAGAATGCGAGGTCAAGGAAACATGTAAATTTGTGTTCCATTGTTTTGCTTAGAATAGATGCATGTTTTTGGTCAAATGCTCCCAGTTTGATAGTTCTTCTAAATCTATGGTAACCACGATTCTTATTATGAACTCTATTGTATTTGAGATGCTTGGCCTCTTAATATGAACCCATGTACTAACTAAATAGTATTCCAGTAGGACACACGTAGATTTATCATTGGTAACACCGCTGAATGTCCGCCTCTTAAACTTTGTATTCAAAGCTGTATCAACAATTAAATGTTTAAACAGCATGTAATCGCTTAAGAAACCGTTCAAGTGGTAGACATTCAACAGTGTTATCTACGTTTTTCTCTATGTGTATTTCTGGAGACGCGATGCCCGCTGAAAGAAAAACCTTGAAATTACCTGATAGTCCTGTCTCGTTTGAAGAAAAAATAGCCCTACTTCCAGGAGCTACTTGTTTTTATGTTGTCTTGTGTTAATGCTGACAAATTACTTTGAGGTTAATCTTATTAAAGAGCATTTACCAATCATTTATACTACCTATCCATGCGATTTCTAAACGTTTCGCTGTTTACCATTTTACTAGCCTGGACATGTAAAAGTATCTAGATACATACATTTGTTTGCCATTCCATTTCACGTTGTGAATGGGATTAGCGTTGCCTAAAAGATTCATCAAATCGCCTTAATAAAGACACACTTAGGTAAGTACTCATGAGTACATAATACTGAAGGAGTTTAACAGACAGGTTTAATTATAACATGGGCCAGTTCTATGCGCGACGTTCCGATGACAAATTGTACAGATTGTGATATATAGTAGAGTAGAGGCGGCAAATGTCAAATTTCATTTTTGTTTTTAGTTCAAATTGATTTATACCATACACATTCTTCTAATAGAAGCAATGGTAAGAACCTTGAAACCGTTATCACGTTTTTGAAAAACTAAAATCTATATTAAAAAAGGGTCATTTTTCGGAACAAAAGAAAGACATGTGGAATAGGGTATTCCACATTATCCTCTCAAGATGACTCACTGACTAACAGTAAATTCCTGGGCCCGTAGGGCCACCCAGGGGCCCAGGACTTCTAGCCCATCTGGGCTACTTTCGTCCTTTTGTAAATGAATGAAATTAGGTTTGTGTCATTTATATTACATTATTTAGTTAGGAATCGGGGTCTGAATCAGGGCACACCGGCCCGCAGCAAGTAGGCATCCAGGGGACTCACCGAGTCCAGCTGGTGTAGAGATCTATCCTTGGAGTCGGAGAGGTGGACATAAAGTGAGGAAAACAATATGTAAATATCCAAACTGTATGGAGTTATCTTCATATCCTAAGATGACATACACTTACACACACTTTGGTACATACACTTCTCAACATCTCAACATATTATTTCCTCACTTTACGTTCATTCGGCGCATAATTCAGGGGATTACTTTAAGACCCTTTTGAAAAGACGCATTAACCAAACAATCATCAAGTGAATAATTAAAAATTATAAAAGTTCTTAAGGGAATACTGTTCTGTGCACTATTAGTTTTAAAAATACTGTGTATCATTTATCATGTATCATTTATCATGTATCATTACAAGAATTATTAAAAATATGTTTGCCAATATCTTTAAAATGTTGAAAATTCCAGTTCCACATTAAGTGACATTGCCTATTCCACTTTACCCTCTAAACATTATTTTATTTTGCTAATTATTTTATGTATGAATAAAAACATTTCGGATACTTATTTTAAAATGTAAATATAGCTGCAACATTTATGAGAAACTATAAAAATCATACTGAATAAAATCTTGCATTGTAATGGATTTCTAGCTGGGAAGAAGACCCTCCTGGCTGCAAGTCTTCGAAATGTCTACACACACTCTGACAACCAAGATTCACACTGCAACGCAGGCGTTGCACTGGTCGTGCCATCTGTATAAATAGTTTGTTCTTTGCAGCCAAGCCCAATAATATAAGTATAGTATTGTAGAGAACATGGTATTTCAGTTTACCCGATCTATTCCACATTTACCACCTCTACTCTACTCTTTTCTCTAGAAAAAGCAAACAACCGACACCTTAAAATTTAGTTAATAATAGATAAAGAAAAAGTTGCGTAATTAATTTACTGGTGGAAAATGAAATCTCAGCAGCAAAGAGAAGTTATGGAATTTGACTGAAACGTAGGCAGTCTACATGATGTGTTATATTAATAAATAAAAAGTTGCAACGTCACAATTTACAGGATGTGTGCGAAGTACCATGTAAAAGTTAAATATTGTTCTCTTCAGTAATCAATACAATTATCGTCATGTTGAATGCAGACATGCACATTCGTGTGCATCCCAGCGTAGAGATGTTCTGATGTCATCTTCTACGATGAGTTCAACGCCAGCTGCATCTGAACACTCAGATCGACAATGGCCGTTGCTGGTTGCAGATACCAAGCTGGCTGGCGTCCAATCATATCTCACGTATGCTCTATGTGTGAAAGATATGATAATCTTGCTAGTCAGGTGTACACATCCACATCTCGAAAAGCGTGTTTGGTTGCAACCAAAATATTGCTTCGAATACCTGTACACGATTTGGTACGCCTCAATTCGTTATTGCTGCAATCTCATGGAAAAAGAATCCATCCTTTGGACCATACTCCACAGCCTCGTTCAAATTTGGTTAATTTGGCATGTCGTTGTTCCTTTTTACATTTTCCGTACATACCGAGAGGCCGCGGCTGAATGCTTTGGCTTAGCATTAGCTTAGATACTAACCTTTACGAACAGCTCCAGATGTGATTACTGGAATAATTGCTTCAACATGCGTCATGGCAAACAGTCTGAGTTTATAACTCAACATCTCTTAACTTCTATAAATGTAACATATCATGAAGAGTAATCGGCTGCCCAAGTTTCTTTCACCTAGCATTTCTTCTTGTTTGTGCTGGGATTTCATTTTCCATCAGTGTGTCTTTCTCAGTTTCTAGCATTGATTCAGCCGAACATTTTGGTTAATACAACAACCCAGTTATTAATTAAACAAACGAACGAACAATGAAACGAATCTATTCTGTATTGCATAATTTGGCCAAACAGAGATTCATCTCACAGTTTTTCTGCATAACCATATTTTCAAGTATATATTCGGAACATATTAGATGCTTTGGTGCAGGTTTTATTTCAAATAAGTTGGTTATACCGTTAAAGGCACTTCCAATGAAGCTAGTGTTACTTAATACAAATACAATGACAACATATTTCTAGAAAATTGTACATTCTCCTCACTTATGCATTTCGTTGCAGAGACGCAGCATTTTTCTATTCGAACATGTCAACTGGCAAATTATAATGCAAGTGTTAAAGAAGGATGCTGTTGAATGGAAAAATCGAAAATTTAGAATTAATCTTTATTTGAATCAGAGATGTCACCGAACGAGCTGCAATACGTAGAGGAGTCAGACAAGATGGTTTTTCCCCAACTTTATTCGTCTATAAGAGAACATAAAGAGAGGTTTCAATAGCAAAAGAGGAGTTACGGTCGGTGTAAGACCAATTCGTGGTATTAGGTTTGCAGATTTGATTCAAAATAGATTTGTCAAATCGTTTAATCGTCCCGGCGCAAATTTTTATTACCCGACCTTGATATAGAAAACATGAATACGAAGTACCTTTGATGTACCTCATCTCTAAATGATACAAAAAAATTGCCTAAACTATTTTTTCCTATGTTATTTATTTATGAATTCCAAACAATTATGCGCAACGTAAAAGATGGTAACTGGAAATTGTATGATGTCACACCCTATAGCTTTCGTGATTGCAATTAAACCAGTAGTTGGAAGATGGAAATAAACGTCAAAAATGGAAAAGTTCTGTTTTTGCGTGAAGCGTTGTTTATTATAAATAGAACACAACACTAGTTCGAAGTAAGAAATATACAGTTCCTTTCTTGGGATGCAATTGAAAGGAAAAAAGGGGAAGAGGCATAACACATATGCAACATCTTGATGCTATTAATAGAGATTACTTGTACGCTGAAACATAGAGGAAAGCGGTAGATCGGGATGAATGGAAAGGGCTAACGTGCCTTGAAGGACCTACCGTTTTTGGCAGAATACTGCTGCTGATGATGAAGAAACTACCTTGCCTATAGGGTATATTCAACAGACCTTCAACAGAACATCTGTGCAATTGAATCCTCCCCACATTTATCTCATTGAATACTTGTTGACTAACCTTAAAATAATAAGGCCTTTAGTATGCGTATAAGATTGTAACAAACAAGGAGAAAAATGTTCCAGCTTGTCTCCGAGCTGTATCATAGAAAACGGATCGTAGCATGAGCAGTGAAAAATCAGAGTACGAGGAATACAATATTAGGAGCATTAAGAGGGGGTTAGACAAATCTTTAAAGACCTGCGATGACGTACAGAGTGTAATGTTACCTCTGTATGCTACTTGCATAAAGTGTCTGTAATATCACTCATGATGTCGAAACATCTCTCAGTAGGAGACTTTTCACCTCCTGAAGAGTTGAGCACTGCAGGTAGTGAAGGCATAGCACCACTACTGCCTGCAGCAGGACACCTTGACAGCATCATACTGAGTCTTCATAAATTCAACAGCAATAAATCAAAGGTGCCTTAACATACCGTTCCTCAACCATCAAGCAGGGAGTGATGTCATCACTATAATCAATACATGGTTTTGAATAATAGACGCATATGTACATGTGTATAGGCTAGCAATTGTATCTTTTCTTCACGATATTTGCTAAGAAAGAATCTCCTATACCTTAAAGACTTGAAATGAGACACCACTTATTAAAAAAAAAAAAAAACTATTGCGTATACTCCTTACAAACATAATGAACTGTTTACATTTTTCCTCAATGACGAGAGCTGAAAAAAGAGTTTTAAAAAGTCTAAGGTATTAATAACACTGTATAAATCAAAAGAAATGCAAGAGTCAGCCTACTATAGTGCTTGCTTGCATATTTTCAATAGAAGCTCAGTAGGAAGGTAATGCTTAAGTTTAATATATATATGTATATTAAATAATTAAAATAATTATAGCTAGCCAGTAACTTTTAGATTAACAATATCATAGTTTTAGGTAAAATGCAAGAATGAACCAAAAACTCTCAAAACATTTAATTTCAAAAAGTTAATTAATTCCAAATATTAGAAAAAATGATAGCCCCCCCAAAAAATATTCGTTTCTGAAATAATGAAAAACGTTATTAGCGGAAGAAGTTACGGATGCCATAATGGAGAAGATTATAGAATGAGCTATGGTGTGCAGCATATCGTAAAAAGAAAATTATGTTCTGCGCTAAGAGACTCACTATCCGGATCCAAAAGCAATAATGTCATGACCATAGTTCACGTACTATACTGTGTAATAGTGTTGTGTAGCATGTAGATCAGGGATTGGCAAACATTTGGAGAACGCGGGCCAAATAAACTCTTAAAATACACAGGCCGCATTACTAGAGAAATGGAGACATGAAAACATGTCCTTAGATCGCACTTCAACTGTAATATGTGTGATACTAGCATACATACAGGGTGCCATGTGTGATAACTGTTTATGTAACTTAAGTAAATTATTACAATATGATTAATTTCACATCCTGGTTAACAAGAAGCTACTATATAAAAAATATTAACTTTTGTCCTCAAGAAAAACTGATGTACAAAATATATCAACATTAAATCCTTTTTAATTCTTCATATGAAATGGCAAATGTACAGTAAAACGTTAGTTAAACAGAGCAAGCTCAATTGTTATTGCTTTAGGAAGACGAAACTATTAATTGCTATGTTTTTCTTCTATTTTCCTTAATGACTTATGAGGTTGGAAGCTTGGATGTAGAAATGCATAAGATAGAATGAATTTACTATCAGTAAGGAGAGAACAGTACTGATTATTTTTGATAATTTACAGCTGAAAATGCTTTCTTACAGATATATGTGCTTCCCATTCCAAACTAAAGGATTTCATACTACAGAATGTTTGCAGGAGGGTACTGTAAAATTAAATTAAATTTCTGCTCTCTAAACTGGCCTTCAATACTTCATTCTTTTGCAGCAATTTAACTTTAGTTGGAACACTATTTTCATGCAACTGGGATCCTGATGTATGTCAATTATAAATGGATTCAGAAACAGTCGAATTTCGTTTACATGTTTATAATAAAAATTGGAAAATTTGGGGTGGGGGAGCTCGCTCTGGAATTTCAAAGATGCGTGCAAAACAGCTTTCCAGTTTCTTTCAATTTGAAGTTGTGGTAATTCTATCTTCGGTAACTTGCTTCTGAGGAAGAAAGTTAGCGAAATTACTTTTCTCTGTCACAAAAATGTCTACTCCAGTTTGAAAAGGGAAAAATCTTTTTGAAACCTTCCTTCTACTTAAATTGTTCACTGAAGAAGAGAACAGAACGCGTTCCCATACTCTGCTTCGGTAACTTTCAATAAATTTTCCAACTGGGGATGATTGAGTGTACTACACCTAATATAGTAGACACAACAGTTTCCATTACTTCTTGAAGCACTAAAATTGTGCACCGGAACGCCTCTTGAATGATGCAGTGAAAAATCACAGGAGGCATTCTTCGACACTTGCTCATATATTCTTCCAACATCTTTGTACCACTCATATTTCTACCTCCATCCGTTGTGACACTTTGTCCCATCCTAAACCTAAACTTATTATAACTTCGTATGTTTCTTTCAAATCTTCACTGGTAGTCAAACCTTTCAAATTACACAAGCTACCTAATTCTTCGTGAATTGCAGTAATCATCAACGCGACGAATGAATATTAATAACTGTGTTATGTAACTAATATAAAAAAATCGACCATTGCAAAAAAGTAATGAGCAGATTATTTCGCTGCGAGTTTCATTTGATGAAAAAGGTTTTTCCCCGAAGTCCTCTGTACCTCTTGCATAAGTTCTTGAAGAATGACTAACTTGTTGAAACACTTGCTTATTTTTTTGAACACATTTCTTGAGTTACAGCTATATAATAGAATGATTTTCAAATGCCGAATCTAAGAAAGGCCTGTCTATTTCAGCTATAAGTTCTGCCACTACAAAACTAACACGCACTTCTGCTTCTTCAAAATTCTGTTGTTCAACAAAAGATGCGATGAGAGAGTTTATTTAACTTTTCCGGAGTTCACATCTCCGTTCGTTAGTACTACTAAAAATCATTATTCTATTCATTTATTTCATACTGGAACATAAAAGGCTAATAATAAATATAACGATAAATATTATCTCTTCAAGTAACGTTTATATGATTACATTACCAGAGCCGCATGTAGTGATTCGTTCAAAATTTGCCGTTTGAACAAGTTGTGACTTGTCAGTCGGCTTCCAGAGCCAGAAAAGTGAGGTCGTGTTTACCGTGTCTGTCGCGCATCATGGATTTCGAACAACGCGTAAACATTAAGTTTTGTTTTAAGTTGCAAAAAAGTGTCGTCAAAGAAGTTCATGAAATGTTAAAAATCAGTGTATGTTAATAATGTGGTGACTCTGAGGACTATTTCCAAGTGATATGAGCTATTTAAAAGCGGAAATGAGTCGGTTGAAGACACGCAACCGTCGAGACACCCTTCGACCTAAAAAAACAGACGAAAACGTGCAAAAAGTGACAAAAATGGTTCGTTCACACAGGCGATTGACTATTCGGGTCATTACCGAAGAACTGAACATCTTGTATGGGTCCGTGCAAAGCATTTTATCCAACAATTTGCAAATTAGACGAGCGAGTGCGAAATTTGTTCCTAGAATTTGACGCGCATTGCCACACCACGCTATTGATCTGCGAGTTTTTGGCCGAAAAAAGGTTCCTGTCTGTCCAGATCCACCTTACTCTCCGGATTTAGCACCATTCGATTTCCCAAAAATAAAAACCGTGCTAAATGAAAAACGTTTTGACATCATTCTCGACACTGAGAGGGCCACGACGGAGCAGCTGAAGACTCTTACGAAAGAAGTCTTCCAGAAATGCTTCCAATCATGGAATCAAGGTTGTGATAAGTCCATCGCTAGCTAAGGAGAGTGCTTTGAAAGAGATTAATTCAAATTTGAGGTAAGCTTATATTACTTTGTTCGTAATAAAATTATTCACCGTATTTTTTATCACACCTCAGATTGCTCCATAATTCGTATAATTTTCTACAGTACTGGTAGAAGATGAAATTTTAACACTATTAACGTGAAATTTGACATTCTTATTGAAAGATGTCTGCATTTTTCAAATCTTCAAACTAAATTGGACAAAATCACTGTTTAGCCTCCCTTTTGAGGGCGCAAACACGAAAGTTCATTTTCCATATTAGAGATTAAATTTTGGAAGCAGTTTTCTTGAATAATTATTTGTAAGGATTTTGCGACAAATGAGTATTATTAGACACAAAATTCAATAACACTCATCCACAATGCTAGTACAGGTGTCTCCAAAATTATCTTGGGTAAGACCTCCTTCGGGGGGCAATGGGTGGAGTGTTACAAAAATCCCAAATTTTATTTTAGGAATGCTAGTCAGCATCAGATTAACCACAAATGTCACAGAATTAGTGCTCCAATGCTCCTTGCATGTGCCAGTGACTGATATGGAGCTCCAAAAATCACTTAAAAATTCACGTTAAATATCCTTAACAGAGATATACAGGCAGAAGTTTTTTTTATTTTAACCTCATTAGTGTGAAATTTGAAATTATTGCAGAAAAATGTATGAAGTTTTCAAATCTGGAATGTTATTTTGGTAACGCACTGCCTTAGTGGGGGTGGTCACAGGGGGCGTAGCATAAAGTGGTGAATCGTTATAAAAATTCCTAATTTTATTTTTGGAATGCCAATTAGCATCAGATTAATCACAGATGTCACATAATTAATGCTTATTACTCTATGCATGTGTCAGTGACTGATATGGGGCTCCAACCCCTCTTCCAAAAATCACTTTAAAAATTCACCATATGTATCCTTCCTTAGCAGGGACATATATGCAGAAGCTATTTTTTAAAATTTATTAGTGTAAAATTTGATATTATTGTAGAAAAATGTATGAATTTTTCAAATCTAGAATGTTATTTTGGTAAGGCACTGTCTTAGAGGCGTTGCAAAAGGTGATGAAGCGTTACAAACATTCTAAATTTTATATTGTGAGTGCCAATAAGCGTTGTTTAATCACAAAGTCACAGAGTTATTGCTCCGATGTTCCTTGTATGTGCCAGTGACTGATATGACTGCAGCATATACTCCAAGAATCATTTCAAAGAAATTCACGATAAATATCCTTAGCAGGGACGTACTAAAAGAAGCTCAATTTTTTGTACAATTAAAGTGAAATTTGGCATTTTTGAGGAAAATGTTTGACTTCTAGAGCTGTAATGTTATTTAGGCAACGCAGCTTCTAAGAGTTGGAAATTAGGAGTAAAAATAGAAGGGTGGCTTATAAAAGTACAGCATTTTTCTATTTACATTCTTTTCTTTAGTTCCCAATTGTTCGTGGTGTAATCAAATCTTGCAACGTTAATTTAACTGCATAAGCACGTGCAAAAATGCTTAAAAGACATAAATGAAATTTTAAAAATGCTCATTTTCCCATGGGTGGAACTTTGCACATGTCTTTACAAATAAAATGTCATCTTTTTCCGAAAGATTCACAGAAATCGGAATTGATGTCATTTTTACTATTTAAGGTCAAAAGTTCAAAGTTGAAGGTCAAATTTTCAATTTATTTCTTATGGAGGAGCAAGTGTTGCATATCAGAGGTCTGTCCAAGACCTTTTACAACGACGCAAGAATCACATCTCACCTTAATGAGAACAAAAATTACAAGCTTATTAAATAATCAATGTGACTCAAAATTTCGGGAAAAATTCAAATGCTGTAATACCAGAAATATACGACATAGGATTGCAATATTACATTTTTGAGTGTTTCTCATCAGGCTCTATTGACAAGCCAAAATTCATAAAAATCTGATATGGTGAGGGAAATGGCTGTGTTGATCTGACTTGGAATGAATGACCCATATATATTTGTAGATATTCATATCCATGTGGCAAATCCCTAGAGAAAATATAGAGAGAGAATCATATGAAATGTTTAAATGGAGATTAGCAGCAGACAAGAAAAAACAACAACAAAAAAACAGAACAATGTGGACAATCAATGCTCTCGCGATCCATACACAGGAACGTAGAAGCATGAGAAACAAAAGACATTTCTACGTCTCAACAACAAATGAATGAGGATTGTGGACAAGATCACGGCGTTCTGAAAAGATCCGTTGGAAAACAAACCAGGCGCTTCCTTCCCCCTTGTATTTAAGATTTTATCTCACTACTATTCATTTTCTTTTTTCATACATTTGGTGTGTTGGTGTATTTTTATGCTTATCACTACATGTATTGGGATTCTCCCATTACATTTCCTGAACCATATTCATTTCAATTTATGTAATCACAAATACGCCAATTTATACATACCAAACAAACTATAAACATTAAAAGTGAAAAACGAATACTATTATTGTACTATTGAGTAACTTTTTATTTCTTCTGAACGTACACTTCTTTATGAACGTACTCTCTCTCTCTCTCTCTCTCTCTCTCTCTCTCTCTCTCTGTGTGTGTGTGTGTGTGTCTTTACCACACGTTTGTATACAAAGTTTAGAAAGCACGAATAAGCCAATCGTAATATACACATGATTTTAAAGTAATAATTTTCTGATCCTCGTCTCACGATGCTTTGCTGTTCACACATGCTATATTTATTTTTTTTAAATATGGAACAAATCAAGAAAAATACTGAAATTTTAAATAGAAACTCATCTAACATTAACATTAAGGTTAATGTAAAGCCAAGATCTCCAACAAAAGATGGCAGCACTATCTCCGTGTATGTCTAATGTATTTTTATCGTTGCATGAAATTTGAATGCTGCTCCTACAAATTCAAGCCGAGAGGGTTCAAACTTTAAGGGAAGAAAGTTCATAACCAATTCAAGAGTTCTATCCATGCCGATTTTTTTTTATTTTCTTTCTTGTTCATTGCTGAAATCATTTCATTGTTTTTATGGATATCCAAACCTATAACAAATGAAGCCTTTCAACTATGCACAAGAAAGAAAATTAAAAATCGATACGGATAGAACTCTTGAATTGGTTAGTTTGAACTTTTTTGGCTTGAATTTGTAGGAACAGCATTGAAATTTCGTGCAACGATAACATACATTAGACATATACGAAGAAAGTACTGCCATCTCTTGTTGGAGATCTTGGCTTTACATTAACCTTAAGGAAATGAACTATTTAATATTTTGAAGCTAATTTTTTTAGCCGAGATATTTGAAGGCCACTAACTTAAGCCGGTGTTGCAGGAAAATCTTACCCTAATTTCTTACCCCACATGTCAAATTTCACTAGGAAAATATTACCCAAGTAAGAAATATGGTGGGGTAAGATTTCCCTGGTACACCGGCATAGCCCAGGACTTCAGATTTCTCATGACTAACAAATATTTTCAAATTATGGATTACTTCATTTGATAGATATTCTTAAGAATAATCGAACTCATTTTCTAAAATGCTATCGTTGATTGTGATTTGTCCATTATATTTTTATATATTTTTTAAAGATTGAGCCTGATTACCAAGGGCTCTCAAAGCGAATCTGAATTTGCATTTTTGAAAGGTCTTTAGATAATTTTGGCTCAAGCCAAAAGCATGATGCTGCGAGAATGCAGAACAGAAAGTTTTCAAGTAAGTCTTTTCTTCGGTAAGAATTCTTGCACATAAATTATGTATTAATGTTTGTTCAAATACGTTCTTTCTGTATTCTTCAACATCCAACACCAGATTTTGTAAAGGTGCTCACCGTTTTAAATTTGCCTGAATTATTGAAAGTCCTCTACGGTTGACAGTGTTATGCCATCTTGGTTTTTGGGACTTCAAATTATCTAATAGCCATTGATCACACCATACTTATTTCCATTGTAATGAACAAGGAGTTCTATCTAACAAGCCAGGCATTTGATGATCCTGACTATTCAAAGATATTGGATATGTTAGTGTACGGCGTTACTGAGAAGCCAGTGTTCTGAGCTCAGATTCCATTAAATTAATTTGGAAATCGATTTTATTTTATGTTTGAAATGATTTTATATCGTTCAGCGAACTATTAGCAAATTCTCTCCTAGAAAGTAGGAAGGAAATAAGGTTTCGGGGAAGTATCTATAGGTATCTGGGAATTTCCACCTTTCCATAAATGCCGGATTTGTTACATTGGCTGTTTTGTTAACACCGTTTGTTGTGGGATTTCGGTGATTCAACACTATGATATTACTAATATTGTGTTGAATCAGCATTAAAAACACATCCATTGTGTTGAACCACCGACATAAACAATGTTTTCTTGTGTTGATTTAATACAAGCAAGTGATGGTAGCCCTAGGATAGCAAGAAGTATTAATCCAGCCATATCTTGCTGTGTACTTTCTTCCTTTGCTATTATAAACGATGGCGCTACTAGGAGGATAAAACCCTAACTAATCAGAAAATGCTGTTTAATAAAATTGTACATCCATAAATTAATTTTATCTTATCTTAAGAAAATGTAGTCTAATGAACGTTCTGTAATTGTATGTCATAACAAATTAGTATAACTTGCTCCTCTTCATGATTAATCTGTAAATTTCTTCTATATTTGTGACAGTGACAGTGACAGTGACACACACACACACACACACATACGCACACACACACACACACACACACACATATATATATATATATATATATATATATATATATATATTCTTAATATTTCCCCCCCCCCCCAAATTGGGAAAATTCCTGGCGACGACCTTGCCAGGGATCAGAGGTAACAGTTGGTGATGAGCTATCGAGTGTATTTTAATAATATCTTGGCGCAACTGCTCTTCATATTGCCAACGCTGTAGTCGTAATCAGCCAATTTTGTGAAATATTTTATTCTGGACAAAATTGTTAAGGTTTGAACACGTTCGTCTTTGTAGTAAAAAATGTTATACAATTACATTTTTTCTTCGTTTTTATTACAACGCATTAAATAAACATTGGGGTAAAAAAAAAGATTTATAAAAATTATGCACCCAAAACTGAAACACAACCTCTCGCTCGTAAGCCGACTACTCTACCGTTTCATCCACCCGGACCGGTGATACCCGAGAACATTTTATGCCATATGAGATGTGTCGAATCTGTTATGTAAACTTTGACCCACGTTAACTCGCAACTGGCTGAATAGCGCGCCCTAGTATTTTCTTATATTATTCCTGAAGGACACACTGCTATCACACGAAGTCTGGCTCCAAACTAAAACTCAGAAACTGCGACCTCTCCTTGTGAGTATGATCAATTTTATCAGAACATATTGAAAACAAATTGTATACAACGATTATACGCGTATATAAAGTAATCTTGAAGAGGAAGGTACACGACAAGTAACTAAAATTCAGCCACATAATAAACTTCGGACATTTTTTGTGCACAATTTTTACATTTTAGCGAATTTTTAAAATTTCCTCTTTTCTTCAGCTCTCTTCTATACACGGAAAAAGAGCAAAAACACAAAAACTAATAAAGTAATTAATGAATGATTCCTTATTTCACTGATCGTTCTGACTTTTTTTCTTTCTTTTAGAATTCGCCACTTTTAACTCTGTTTCTTGCTGTTAGCCATATCCTTGTTAGTTATTATGATTGATTAGTGAATTATTTCCACTTTCAGTTCTCACCGTCAGTGTATGCGATACTAAAAAAATAATCCAATTCTTGGTATTCGAAATAAAAGAAAACTAGTTTTATTATTTCATTTCGGATCGCAGTTTCACTTTGCTGGGTTTTTAACCAACTTAAGCCTCTTTTTAAATTTCACTTCCATGTTTACCATATGTTCTAAAATTCAACTTAAATTTTAGTCTATTTTCTTTTTTATCTTAGATTTATTTTGAAATGTAGACTTTCATGCCTCAATATTTGGTTCTTCAAAACAAAATCGAAAGTCGACCATTAATACCGAAAGTGAAAACCATTGTTTCAAACATCTGTTTTGAGGAGAAGGGATTACTCACATATAGAATTTGTTTGTTTTTCCACTCTCCAATTGTCATCCATATGGACAGTTAAAAACATGAGAGGGTTCTGTTGCACTTTCAGGTTATTTCCATAAAAAAAAATCCCCCTCCCGCAAGGGCGCCCATGTTGTCATTTCCAGAGAGGGCAAGGATAAAGCGACAGTTTTTCTATGATCTACTAAAAGTTATCAACAATTTAATCACCACAATATTTACTAAATTAAGGGCCCAAAAAACTAAAAAAAGAACCATATCATGAAGTACATTAAACCTACCTTAAAGTACCGGTATACTGGAAGTTAATTGGAAATGTTTACAAGAGTATAATAAAATTAATGCCTTAGTTAACTTTTTGGATGTTATTTATGAAATATTTGTCAAATGTGTCCCCTGGAAAAGAAACTCTGTCGCACAGTATCCATACTAATTCACTAAAGACATTAGGAAACTCAATGTTAATTTGTCATAAAATGTCTACATACAGAATTGAAAATTCAGAACCCTACTATAATATCAGGAATTTGTTCGATTGTGTAGGGAAGTCAGGGAAGACATAAAAGTAACTTATAAGAAAGAACTTCATACCAAATTCTGGAAATAATATAAATAATAATCCAGGTCAACTCTGGAAATTTATTATAAACAAAACAAAACATCTTCCCCCAAATATATTAAAATTTGAAGGTCAGGATTTGTGTAGCAATAAAGAAATAGCTAATACATTTGCACAGTATTTGTATCCTCTTCTCAACAAGTTCAGTACTTTTGATAGTAATTCTAGGGGTTACGAAAAAATTGGAATAGTATATGTTGACCAAACACATTTGAATGAAATAGAAAAGGCTATCAAGAATCTACAATCCAAAACGACATTAAATCTGATTGCATACACTCATATATAGTCAAAGGATGTATTGGTATTGACATTTTTAAATATCCCCTATTGATTGCGTTCAAATTGGCACTAAAAACATGTATTTTCACTAAGAAATGGAAATCTGCTTTAGTTTATCCTATACCTAAAACAAACGACAGACGATAAATTACGAACTAGAGGCCTATAGCAATCTTACCAGTTTTTCAAAAGTAGTTGAACAGATTATCTAGAAACGAATTATTAATCTTCTAAGGCCAGTTATCTTAACTAAACAACATAGCTTTCTTTCAAAAATCAACAGTAACGAACCTTGCACTTTTTACAGATTTTATTGCAAACTCATTGGACAAAGGAAAGCAAGTCGATGTGATTGATATTGACTTCGAAAAGACGTTTGACAGAGTTAATTAAAGTATTACTAGGTAAATTAAAACACTATCACTTTTCTCTATCCTTGATTAGTTCACCTGCTCTAATCTAACTAATCACAGACAGTCTGTTCCATATCAGTAATGCAAATCTGATGAATATACAATACTGTCAGTAGTCTCGCAAAGCTCAAATTTTTGACCGTTTTTATTCCTGTTGTTCATTAATGACTTACCGGAATTCATACCGGATAATGAAAAGGTGCTATTTGCGCATGACCTCAAAATATATGCTAAAATTAATTCCATGAAAGATGCTAAAACTGCGGCACAATTTAGACAACTTTACTAACTGGTGTGCTATCAATCAACTTTCAGTCAATACGAAGTTTTATCATTCAGTATGAATAAAACGATTTATCGATTTAATTATTAAATTCATAAGTATGCATTAAATAGGCCCAACATAGTTAAAGATCTTGGTGTCACGTTTGATATGAAATTAACGTACAAATGAAGCTTTAAAAATGTTAGGATTTGTAATAAGAATGGGAAGAGAGTTTCAAAACGTTTCTACATTAGAGAAAATGTACTATGCTTATGTTCATTAGAACAAAGGCATATCATTTTTGATCTGTTATTTCTTAGCAAAATAATTCAAAATGGCTTAGACTGCACATAATATAGTATCGTTGTTACAGTTTCGTGTTCCGTCATTAAAGATTCGCATAGATAACAATGATCTCTTCCACTGGAAAAAGGCAAGGACAAATATAATGACGCAATCAGCAATCTCGAGAATATGCACTACCTACAATCAAATGTGTAGAACTTGTATCGAATTGGATATATGTGAAATGTCTTCCAACACATTTAGAAATATTGTAATAAAATTGTCTGTAAAGGAGCATTGTAAATATCGACACTCTAATTGGGCTATACAGCCTGTTGTGTTGACAATAAATAAGTAAAATAAAAGTAAATACAAATAAAAAATTAAATATAAAAAGATAATATATAAACAATTTATTTTTTCTATCTTGCAAAGCATAACTTTCTCTGGCTAGGGGGGGGGAGCAAGCTCCCCCCCTTGCCACTATGATGGGCGTCCTTACCCTCCCGTTCTTTCTGCCTACTTGTAAATATCAGATTCTGGATTTGAGAAATGCAGAAACTTGAAAAACTATGAGAATCTTGAGTGACTTTAACATTTCTAAAATCCGGGGTCAAGAACTTCACTTAGCATTTTTTTTTTCGTTGATTATAACTTGCAAGATGCGTTATTTCGAACTTACTTACACCCAGCTTTGCTTGAAAACAATGACCTGCTAATAGAAAAAAATCCTTTATAATACTGACTTATAATTTACCTGCGCATTTACGATGCAAATGCTAATAGTATATTAGTAATTAATATTGTCTGTATTAAAATATTTCTACAACAAGTTACCGCTACGTTGATTGATGGGCTGTGAAACAATTACAGTTCAAAAAAATGTATTTGTTTTTGTATTCCGTCGGATAATTAGATTGCTCTTTTTCTTTCATGTAGGATTATTAAAGATAATGTAGAGATGATAATGATGAACTGATTTTCTTTTTTTTTTTTTACCTTTCTATATGAAGATTAATAACTGTACTAACAAACCACGCTGAAAGGTGGAAGATGAATGGGATATACTTACTATGTGTGTTCGGAACAATTGAAGTATTAATAATAACACTTATCATCAAGGGCCTTTAGCTGCTAAAAAAAAAAAAAAAAAAAAAAACTCTTGAATGTATTGTATACCATTAGAATCTTTTGACATGTTCGTCGCAAACATATACTTCTTTTCTTTCAACAAACCAGCTTAACCTTCCCAGGTTATATGAACCATTTTTAAGCCCAATTGTTAATTTATTCTTCTTTTTAATTATATTCTATTTCGTTGCTTGAAAACAAAATGTGCATGCTGTTCAGTTCAAATTAATGAGTCTAACAGAGTACCAAATGGCGATGTTTAACACAATTACACCCTCACTCGTTGTGTTAATTCACTACAACAAATGGATGATAATTGCTGTATGAATTCAACTTAATGGGACATATAGACTGAGTGTATTTAATAACAAAATAGCATGTGGAAAGTAATATCACCAAATTGAAAACCGGCAAGGTTAAAGTCAAGGAACCTAAACTCAAATATGAAGTAAGATTTCCTTCTGTCTGTTTTCGCTTAGGCAGTAATGTGCATTGGTGCAAAATTACCAATAAGGAAAATTGTATCCTTACAAAATTAAAAGATACCTTGTAAATTAAGGTGTATGCACCCCCAAACTAAAGTATTTTCTTCTAACTCTTCCCATTTCGCCGATGGATGGTGACAATACAAGATGAGAAAGATGTGTATTGTATTTGCAACCCATAGTATTGCTGTCCCAATTTTAACTATGACAAATAGGATTTTATGGTTTCACCAATCATATTATTTTATTGGTGCGATATTTTATTGTTGCTGTGGCCGTATGTATTGCTCTAAGATCATCTTATGTAACTGACGTAAACATTGTGATCATATGCCTTAATTAGTGGGCCACTCATAAACAATAATGTGCTATATTTTATACTTATTTTTAAAAATTTCAGGTAAAGATATAAATCAACAAAATATTGACTTTTTTTTTCCTTATTGTTAGCTACTCTTCACACAATCTTGTAATTTCTCTCGAACAAAGATGGCTTCCAACCACACAAGCACACAGTGTGCCGGATAACAATATAATTCTAATGACTATACTTCCAATCATTTTCTGTGCATGCACATCCAACAACCGTACAGTATTATTCGAACAACAGTAAATATATTGTCAAACTTGAAGATCATGAAGGAATATGTCCAATTAGCCATACATATGATTTTCCCAGTAATGTAACATTTTGCAATAATTGTTTAGGAATCACAACTATACAACAATACCAAATATAGGCAGCTTAGCACAAGGGTATCATTGCCGTAGCTCAATTATGGTTACGATGGCTATAAATTTTAACAATACAGTTTAGCAATGAAAATATAAATATATTTACTTGGGCCTTTTTGAGTACATCTTTTGAAAAAACATTTGCCGGTTTTCCTCGTTTTTCCCTGGTTATTCTAAAAAAAAACAACAGGTTTTTACCGAACACTAATTAGCCACCCCTACAATCCACCATAAACTCGAATGCTTTGGAACTTCCTTTAGCCATTGTTCGATTCGGAGCACTTTCCAAACACTCACAATATCAGAAAGTCTCAACGTATGGTATTTATCTCAGTTTGTTCCCGAAAACCGTAGAATCTTGGCGCTTATGAATATTTTGAGTAAGGCAGTGAATGACTGTGTAAGACAGAATAAAATGATGTTTTAGAGAGATGTTCTTTTCCGCGTTCCTGCTCCAGCGTATGTAGCAAAGGTCTCTTTGATGTTGCTATTCTTTAACACGACTCGCGCATTTTTAGATTTCCTCTGCAGCATAACGAATTTTACGATTGTCTCATATTTTTGTTTATCTCAATTTGTTTTCGCCATCATTAATGCATAAATCACATTCACTTTGAAACTCTGCATTCGTTGCCAGTATTATATCGATCCAAGTCTTATCACAGTCTTTATTTTTTATCTTTCTTATTATTATTTTAGTGAGTGGATACTTGCATGCCAAAAACAAAAGAAAATGTGTACAAAACTAAAAATTCTACCACTGACAGTAGAACACTTCCTTTTATTCTGGTTGGGAGACAGAACAAAGCACGTTTTAGAATTGTTTCTATCGCAAGTGCATGCCTATTCTCTCCAAACACCTCGTTGTATTGAGGATTTTTCATAGTAAGTTGACAATTTCATAATGTAATTTCTCCTAAGAAACATTCTGGTCTTATTTTCAGACATTGGACGTAATCAACATTTTTTCTGCGTGATTGCAGTCGTTGGAGGCTATTTTAATCAAAATCGTCTAATGTTGGTAAAAATACTTAGAGATATGAGCAATACAATACTTAGATTAGTATTACTACATAGATTCAAACTAATATCAAAGGTCCAAAGAGAGCCCCAGTGGAGAAGCGTTCTCGCTCGTCACCTTTTAATCAAGAGTTCCAGAATTACAAGTTACTGTTATTACAATTCACGATTTTGCCAGATACTGATCTCTAAAATTATGTTTAATAGTTTTATGGGATAAACCTCCGAAATTCTGTGTTGATGAACTTCAAAATGACCTAACCTTGTTAAACATAGTTTTATTAAAAGTGTCATTGATAAAACATGTGCATGTACTTTTTTGAAATTACAATGAAGCAAAACCTTGAAGTAACACTGGAAAATATACTGTGAGTAATATATTTTAAGGAAAATATAACGTTGATAGGAGAATTTACAAAATAACCACTTGACATTAAAAGTCTTGCCAGTATATAAAAGAATTTTAAGAAAATATTTTCAATAATTTTCCAGGAGAAAAAATAAATGCTTGAAAATTAGCATTTTTATAAAAAACTGTGTCGGAAATAATTCATGCTGCGTGAGTAGTGAGTACATATTTAAACCTGATTGTGTGTGTATGTATGTATGTATGTATGTATGTATGTATGTATGTATGTATGTATGTATGTATGTATATAT
>JAGDQP010010472.1:0-27816 GCA_022664845.1 Lepisma saccharinum | reverse complement strand
ACATACATATACAGGGTGAACCCGGAAGATGTGGAAAAACCTTCGGTAGGTGATTCCTGAGATCAAAGCAAGAAGAAAAGTCCTGTGGCAAATTTACGAATTCCGCTTCGTGTAAGAGATACAGGGTTTCCAACTTGGAATCCAAAATCGACTGTTGACAATTGCAACTGAACAGAAAGATGTGAAAAAATTTCGGGAGGTGATTCCTGAGATCAAAACAAGAAGAAAAGTCCTGTGGCAAATTTTCGAATTCCGCTTCGTGTAAGAGATACAGGGTTGCCAACTTTTAATCCAAAATCGACTGTTGACAACTGCAACTGAACAGATCGATATGGACAAGCTGCGGAAGGTAGTTCTTGATACAAAACAAGAGGAAAGGTAGTAGGAAAACAAGCAAAAAGGTTGCATCATTTCTGATGTATAGTTGGACGGGGGGGGGGGGCAGTAAAGGTCAGAGCGGTGTGGGTCAGATACCAACAACAGCAGAGGTGGCGGTCCAGGGCAACGTGACATTGTGCGGACGCAGGATGGAACACTCGACAGGGTACGTCAGTCATTGATTTGACGTGTGAACGCTTGCATTGAAATCCATGGGGGCATTTAGAACATTTACTGTGATTAACCTAGAGGTAAGTAAGCTATTACTGTGTTGTACGTATGTTGGCTACAAACTTACTCTTACTGAGAGCGAAGCCATAGTTACTCTACAGTCTACAGATTATCATTCTTGCTCCGCGTGTCTCGCATGACTTCGCCCATCACCTGTGTGTTCGCTCTCCTTATCTTTTCAGTCATTCCCTTTGTGACCACTTGTCTTAGTTGTCCACATTACTTGTTACGACCGAAACGTGGGTCCGAGGGACGAATCGTCGCGGTCATGCGACAGAACCTTCAGCTATCAGGCTGCTCCTACTTATTGAGACACCTCTGTTTGCGAAACTATGTATATTGCAGTTTGTCAGTATGCTTTTATGTACATGTTTCCTGTTTTGATGTCTGGAATCACTACCCATAGTTTATACATATCTTTCCAATAAGTTATAATTGTCAACATTCGATTTTGGATTCCCAGTTGGCAACCCTGTATCTCTTACACGAAGCGCAATTCGAAAATTTGCCACAGGACTTTTTATTCTTGTTTTGTTCTCAGGAATCACCTACCGAAGTTTTTTCACATCTTTCTGTTCAGTTACAATTGTCAACAGTCGATTTTAGATTCCAATTGGCAACCCTGTATCTATTACAAGACGCGGAAATCGAAAATTTGCCAAAGGACTTTTCTTCTTGTTTTGATCTCAGGAATCACCTCCTGAAGTTTTTCCACATCTTTCTGTTCACTTACAATTGTCAACAGTCGATTTTGGATTCCAAGTTGGCAACACTCTGTCTCTTACTCGAAGCGGAATTCGTAAATTTGCCAGAGGACTTTTCTTCTTGTTTTGATCTCAGGAATCAATCCCCGAAGCTTTCCCACATCTTTCGGGTTCACCCTGTATACATATATGGCCGGAAAACCGGGACTGTCGCCCCAAAAGGCTTCTGCCACTAACTGGGAGGAGACCACTTAATTCCTCTTGCTAAGACTTAAGGGAACCGACCGGGGTAGACGCCTAATGTCCAATCCATACGTTCACGTCGTGGGGCCTGTTAGTACCCAAGCAACTACTTAGCGAACGAACATGGATGGGCTGTTCACCAACCCGCATTAGCTGAGTCAAATGTCAGTACCCCTCCTTTCTTTACATATGATGGTACAAGTAAGGAAACAGCCTCGGAGGACCCCTCATTGCCCGGAGGACGGAATGCAGCTGGCAACGGCAGCGGTCAGTCCTGCAGGAAGTCAGAGGGTTAAAATGCCCGGGTTTAGACTATAGACTGCCAGGACACCGACACGACAACTCGAACAGACCTATACGTGGCGATTCTCAACTGTCAGTCACTTGCAGGAGAGGACAAATTAGAAGAATTGCAGAATGAACTTAAGAGGATTAAGTGGGACATCATAGGACTATCAGAAGTGTGGAGGAAGAATGAAGAACAGTTGGAATTACCATCGGGGCACACGTTCTACTTTAATGGAACAGAAAATGGATAACCGACAGGCGTTGGTTTTATAATTAATAAAGACCTGAAGTCACGGATCACAGAAATTGAAGGAATTTCAGATAGAATCGCACGGGTAGTAATAAAGATAAACAACAGATACAGTATGGAAATTATACAAGTGTATGCTCCAACATCCTCACATCCCGAGGAGGAAATCGAAGACCTATACGAACAGATACAGAAGATTTTTGATAGTAGCAAATCGCATTACAAAATTGTAATGGGAGACTTCAATGCGAAAGTAGGAGCCAAGCAGAGCAGTGACACGAAAGTGGGAAACTTTGGATTTGGCAAAAGAAACAAGAGAGGAGAAAAGTTAGTGGAATTCTCAGAAGATAACAGACTGTTCATTCCAATATATTTTTCAAGAAGGCGCCCCAGAGGAAGTGGATATGGAAAGGCCCAAATGGGACTAAAAACGAAATAGACTACGTTCTATCGAATAACAGGGCAATTCTGCAAGACATGTCTATTCTGAACAGTTTCAAAGTCTCGAGTGATCATGTGATGGTGAGATGTAAGCTGAAACTAAATACTAGACTAGAGAGAAAGAAGCTTATCAGAGGAAAAACGCCACTTTAAATCTGGAAAATGTAGGGAAAAGCAGGCAGACATTCGAGTTAGAACTAAGCAACAGATTCAGCGCCTTGGAAGAGTTAGAGGATGAAGAAGACATCGATAGCAGAAATAAAATACTGACCGAGATAATAAGAGAGACAGTCAAGGAAATAGTAGGCACCAGAGAGAAAAGAGGGAGCAAAATCTCAGAAGAATCTAAACTCTTGATGAAGAAAAGAAGGGAAATACAAGAAGAGGAAAATTGCATAAAAATGATTGAATACATAGAATTAAATAAAACCATAAGGAAGAAAATAAGAGAGGATGTACGAAGATATAACTAAAATATTGTTAGAAATACAATCGAGGAGAACAAGAGCCTGAAGAAAGCCAAACAGCAGCTCATGATAGGGAAAAAGCAAATAATTGCAGTTAAGGGACCAGACGGGACAGTAACACGAAATAAGGAAGAAATTATAAAAATATTTGAAAATTTCTACACAGAATTGTACTACTCCGAAGAAGAGCTAGGAAATGAAGACTCACAAGATAATGATGTAGATGTTTCATATCTAATGAAAGAAGAAGTGGATAAAGTACTTCGAGGGATGAAGAACGGAAAATCGCCAGGAGAAGATGGACTCACAGCAGAGATGTTTAAGTGTGGAGGTGAAAACATGAAAGAGGAACTTGCGAAATTATTTCCAATGTGCCTGAGGAAGAGAGAAATACCCTCAAGTTGGAATAATGCTGTTATAATTTTGTTGTACAAGAAAGGGGACTAAGAACGCATGGAAAACTACAGACCAATTACTTTACAGTCAGTTCTATACAAAATGTTCACCATAGTTATTTTGAATCGTATTGAACGGGACTTGGATTTTAACCGGGGAAGGGAACAAGCCCGATTTCGTCGTGGATCTAGCACAATGGACCACATAGAAACATTGAACGCAGTTATGGAAAGGACTAATGAATATAAACTTCCACTATGTTTGGGATTCATAGATTTCGAAAAAGCTTTCGATCCGGTCTCCTTGTCAGCAGTACTTAAATCACTTGAACATCAAGCCATCGAAAATGCGTACATCAAGCTACTGCGAAACATTTATTCCACTGCCACATCTGTCATTAGGCTACATCAAGAAAGTGAAAAATTTAAAGTTGGAAAGGGGGTAAGGCAAGGAGATTCAGTATCTCCAAAACTGTTTTGTGCGGTCCTGGAGAGAGTGTTCCAAAATTTAAATTGGGATGAAGTTGGAATTAAAATTAATGGCGAATATCTTCATCACCTACGGTTCGCTGATAATATAGTCCTGTTTACTTCAAGTGCAGAAGAACTACAAACCAGAATGGAAGAACTGAATAATGAGAGTTCGAAAATAGGCCTTAAAATGAATTTCAGTAAAACAAAGGTCATATACAATCAATATGCTGCAAATATGGAAATAAAGATTAGCGGAGAGACAGTAGGCATAGTTGATGAGTATGTTTACTTAGGCCAGCTCAAAACATCGAATGCCAAGTTGACTGATGAAATAAATAGAAGATGTAAAATGGCGTGGAGTTCGTTTGGAAGACTACACTTTATTTTCAAAAGCAAACTACCAATGTGTCTGAAGCGTAAAATTTATAATCAATGTGTCTTTCCTGTGATGATGTACGGTTGTGAAACTTGGACATTGAATGCACAAACGACTCAAAGATTGAGAGTCACACAAAGAGCAATGGAGAGATGCATGCTAGAAATAACCAGGAGGGACAGGAAGACAAATGAATGGATCCACGCACAAACAAAGGTAAAGGATATAACCAAGACTGCGAAGAAGCTATAGTGGAGATGGGCCGGTCACATAGCTAGACAAACAGATGGAAGGTGGACGACAGATGTACTACATTGTATTTCTAGAGAAAAGATGCGCCCGATACGACGTCCGAATGCAAGATGGGTAGATGAAATCAAGAGTTTTTCAGGAGGTACATGGATGAGGATAGGAGCAGACCGAGATATGTGTAAAGAAAAGGGGGAGGCCTTCATCCAGCAGTGGATAGAAAACGGCTGAATATGATATATATATATATATATATATATATATATATATATATATATATATACACATACTTTGATATCGTACCGATCTCAATAGGTAGATTTTTCTTCGAAATCTACCTAAAAGATTTGTTCTGCCAAAAATACATATTTCTTGAGAATTTATTGTTCACTTAAACACTGACTCCCGTTGGCTGCACTAAAGAAGCACTTGCTTTAAAGACAAGTCGATAGTTTTGGTTTAATTTTGATTCAAAGTTTTAAAATGTTTGGGCTTATTTATCATTCAAAAAGAATTCTTAAAATGCGTGCAACCTGTATTACGTAAATAAATAAAAGAACAGAAAAGAACAGACCTTTTAGGAATCCGCAACCTTTGTTAATTTCCTGTTTGAATAAATTTATTAATGAGTTTTAGGCATCTCAGGCTCAGATCTGATAGGGTGGGAGAGAGAATGTGGGAAGGTAGTCGGACAGGCCATAATTCGTTGGTATCATCCCAGTATTTGGCTGGTGTAACAGGAAAATCCAATTTTTCTTAATCAATTTGTTGAGGTACTTTGGTAAATTAGAGAACATGTAAGGAACTGAGTTAGGTTTCAGACCCCGATTTTTATGGAAAAAATATCAATGTTTCTCTGTTTATTAAAAACTTATCGGATTTACCAAACACATCCTTGGAGAAATGCAGGTTACAAACACGAGATCTTTTAAAAATAGTTTTTACCCACTTGAGAAACACATTTTTGTTCCCAGGAGGAAAAAAAACGCCTCTTACCATAAGAATATCGATCGTAACCCGATCTACAGCTTGTCAAAAAAAAAAAAAGTTCACTCACAGGCACGTATTCAAAAATTGGTTTTGGGAGGGGTATGCATCACAATGTCTTTATTTGTTTTGTAGAAGAGTTGGCTATTTGAAAACACAACACTATGTCGTCATTCGCCAAGAAATTAGAAGAGCGTGCTCAAATTAACAAACGAATGGCTTAGTGGAATAAGGGCACATGCTACATCCCAATTATTTTTTACGTCAAACAGACAGCTTATGGCATCTAACGTCTACTTCCGTAATCACTATGCCTGTGGAAGGTGCCATTTTTGTACTATAATTAATTGAAATATAACATTCCCAAAGAAGACACTCTTTGCCAGTGGAAAAAAGACACATGCCACAAAGTCTAGTGCAGTCAAACCAGGGACATTAAGGGTGAGCATAGTGTTTACACCGAAATACTCTCACAATGACATGGAAGCATAATAACAGCGTGGCCAGCGACCAAAGTTTGCTAGTGTGCCACTGAAGTAAGTAGTAAGAGGGACGAAGAATCAAAATTTCCAAGTATAATTATATAGTTCATCCCACATAGCTACTCTCAGTTTTACACAAACTTGAAAAGTGACAGTTTTACCTTTAATGAACCGGGAACAGAATGTATTGATGCCGAGCTGGATTGCTAAAATAAGGTTGGTTTAAACAAGCTTATGTCCTGAAATGAGGGGTTCAGTGGAAAATAGGCATTCAAACTGAAATACATTTGGAAGAACAAATTGTTTGTTATTCTTCGTAAAATACCATTATCCCATGGCATACATTGCTCACAAATGAAACTGTATTACCTAAAGGGTACATCAGTGCACAATAGGCTTAATATGAAAACACACACACAAAACATTTGAGGGGCTCAGTGGGAAAAACAACATGCCACATCCCAATTAAAACTTATTATTTACTTCTGAGAAGCCGCTTATGTCATCTAGAGTCTCCTCTCGTAATAACTGTGCGTACGGTATTCATTTTAGTACTAAAATAAGACAATCTACAGGCACAGTAATTTAAGGAATTAGACATTAGATGCCAAAAACTTTCTCTGTGAAGTAAAAAGTAAGTTTCCATCGGGATGTGGCAGTGCCATTTCCCACTGAATCCCTGAAATGTTTTGTGTGTTTCATATTAAGCCTACTGTCTACTGATGTACGCCTAAAGTAATACAGTCTCATTTGTGAGCAATGTATGTCATAAGATAATGGTTTTCTACGTAGAACAATGAACACTTTGTTCTTACGGATGCATTTCAGTTTGATTTTGTTTTTATAAATCAGGCAATAATAGTACTTTGTGATACCTTCATGTAGCTAGGATTTGAATGCAATTCAGAAGGGCCTTCTACTTGCTGTTAATGCTGAAGATATAAAGTTTTAGCATAATATAGTGTATTACCAGAACAACCATTTCCATGAAAATGCTTCTCTTGTAAAAACAATATTTTGTGGCATGTGCCCTTATTGCAGTGGGCCACTCAAATCTATAAACTGAGCTCGAGTTTTGCTAAAAGTGACATAATGTAGTTTACCTCCGATATACAGATATATACGTTATGACTGAGTATAACTTCTCATCTGATCTTGCACAACATTTTTGCATTACATAAAGCAGAAAGAAAAAGTTGAATTTGGATGTAAAAAAGTTAACCTTGAACTAACGTACATCCTGTATCAATCCATTATCTTTCATTAAAATTTAGATATATAACATAATTATCATCTCGGACTGGAATATTTGTAGCAAAGTTCCCACTATGTGCAGAAAACCTTGAGCAAAAATATTTTCAGTGGGACTGTTGTTTTTCTGCTCATTATAAAATGCAATTAACTGTGTTGTTTTTACTCATCTAATGACTTTCCTACACAGCTACTTCGGTGCAAAACAGCACAAAATGCAAAAATTATTTTTATTATTATTCTTGTTATTTTAATTATCTTCCTTATTCAACAACAGCATTGTATTCTTTGTACCTCATTAGGTAGTTTCCAGTAGTTTCTCTTTGACATTATAAATAATAGGGTAAGTTAATAACAAAATTCAGCAACATGCAATGAAACACATATGTGTATACAGTAGTTGCCTGCGGAAATGTACATAAAGGACGTTTGAAGGGTGGAACATTTACTTCTTTGTGCAAAATACATTTCTTATATAATAAAGATATGCGACCAAATTTTGTTATGCTTTCTTGCACCATCTTGTAACACGTAGTCATTCGCAATGCGCCCATAGCACCTCCTATGCTGGAACTCCTAAGAACTGGATTCGATACAACACAGTACCGGGACAATTGACACTGACAAGGTAGAGGGGGGGGAGGAGAAACACAAACATCATCGGATGGCGGGGATGGCCTATCCAGGGAGTGAGTCTTTCTCCCTGGACCTATCGTTTTCATTTTTTTCACAGAGAAAGGGAGAATCGTAAAATTCTTCTTCTAGCAGACCAGCGCCCTTCGATCTCCCCCCTCCCTGAAATATTAGAATGATCCACACAATTTTCCGTTTGACACAAGATAGAAAGAAACACAAAACCATCAAATCTCAACATATTCCGTGGGATTGTATACACATTGGCGACACTTTCAGTCTCCATAAACTTTTGAATAAGCTTTGAGATAATTACTTTATTATTTATTCCTGTCGCTTGCAAAAAGGGTCGATATTGGAGGGAGAAACCGCGCAACGTCTCAGGTAAGATAATAATAATAATAAAGTCGTCGTTTAGGTTTCAGTAGAATTTTCAGAGGGTCAGTTCAGTTCGCAGTATCGTGGAGACTAGTGGCTAGATTGAAAACCAATATTATAAGCAAGACTCAGATTACTTACTTTTGATAAGAAAATGGGCAACAAGAATGCATTTTTAATCAAGACACTATATATTGGTTGGATATGGTACCTGTACAATAATAGAACAACAAAAAAGTGAGTTTGTGAGGAATAGAAATTTAAAGCTTTCAACCTTCTTCAGTCTGAGTAAATTGTCAAGTTAATTTCCAACGTGACGTATCTCGAAAAGATACAATAATTGCAAAATTTTATTTAATAATATTATTATTTCCCTACGAACTGGTGGGCTCGGGTTCAAATCCCAGCCAGTATACTAAAGACTTTTATCGCAGTGTTCCCATGACTGGCGCTCTGAGATGCACTCTACACTGCAATAAATAGGTGTGTTAATTCAACATAATACGGTGTCCCAACATGACTACCACTTTTTACACGCTTTTTATTACCTGGAGCCTTATGTATCGCCTCTGTTGTGGCGGGTTCAAGAAATTAAAATTTGGAAATATAATAAAATGTTACTGTGAAAGAATTTTCACAGAATAAAGAACTAAGGTGAAAGAAAATTCCCGGACATTTAACTTTCGAAGACGGACAATTTCTCGAGTGGGCTGTCCCGGATAATCCCGGACGAGTGGTAACACTAGTCAACTTGAAACAAGGACTATTCGGTCTCATAGTGTAGTCATTTTATGAAAATTAGGTAAAATAATTCTTAAAAGCATGAAACTTGGTATACATATAGTATTTGGCCACCCAAGTAACATACTAAAAGTCCCCAAAAATCAAACTTCGACCGCCACATTCGAAAATTTTCGCAGAAACTAATCATCACATCGAAAAAAAGTTCAAGTTAACTTTATTATTAAATTATGATTCTTTATTGTAATTACCTTTTTTTTACCAAACCTAAAGCCACAAAATGATATCAAACGAAAACGACTTCCTTTTTCAGAAGCCAAAATCTTTAGATCAGTTAAAAAATTCTTAAAAGCATGGGATTTGGTATATAGAAAGTTCTTGGCCACCGAAGTAACATATGAAAGGTCTCTAAAAATCAAAGTTGTGCAACGGCCGCCATCTTGGAAAACGGCTGCCATTTTTTCAATTTTCGCGGAAACTATGCCGCACTTCAGAAAATGTTTTAAATTAGTATGTTCAGCATAAAATTACAAATCTTTGTTGTTAAGGCCATATTTTTTCATTGACCGGAAGCCATAAAATTCTACTTTCATTTATTATTTTTATAATAATGAAGGTAGAAATTAATGCCAACAACATAAACTGCACGCAAAAGTTTTTTCCTAAATTGTTTAAAGTACACAAAATGTGGGCACAAAGAATTAAATATTATAAAATTGCGAGTAACGCTCACTTAAATTTTAATCTGTTTCAAAAAATACCGAAAGGTTATGAACAAAAGTACTGTTTTCTGAGCAGAAAATGTTGCATTTAGAAAGTTTAATAGATTTGAACTTACATAAGTGTGAAATATGGTATTGATCAAATGACAAAAAAATAAGTACAAAAAAAAATTATCATTTTATGCTGAACAAAATTTATTTAAAACTGTTTTCGGTGTGACAGTTAGTTTCCGCAAAATTGAAAGGAATTCAATTCGGTGATTGAAAGGAATTTCCAAGATGGTGGCCGTAGCACAACCTTGAGTTCTTTTAGAGACCTTTCATATGTTACTTGGGAGGCCAAGTATTTTCAATATACCAAATTCCATGCTTTGAAGAATTTCTTTAACTGTCTTAAAGATTTTGTCTTCTGAGAAAGAAAGTCGTTTTCGCTTGATGTCATTTTGTGGCTTTAGGTTTGGTGAAATAATAAAAAGGTAATTACAAAAAAGATTCATAATTTCATGCTGAACGAACTTCATTTGAAAGTTTTTTTCGATGTGATGATTAGTTTCCGCGAAAACTAAAATAATAATAATAATAGTTTGGGCCACCATTTTCCAATATGGTGGCCGTAGCACAAGTTTGATTTTTTGGGGATGTTACTTGGGTGGCCAAATACTATGTGTATACCTAATCACAAGATTTTGACTTAAAATGACTGCACTATCAAGACTATTACAGGAAATTTTCTCTCTATGGTATAAATAGTTTTGACTTCCTTCTTCCTGTGTGTGGTAGAGTAATGGCGTAGCATTCGGTAGATCGTGGGTTCGATTTCAGCGGCCGAGCATTATGTCTGAATTATGTTCAGGGTTTTTCCTCAGCCACACCAGCAAATGCCGGGATGCCACCTTCAACATAGGTCCTGGCCGACACCTTCCCAAATTCTTTCCCCTTTCCTATCCCGCCCTGAACCGTATCTGCTCCTAAACAAGCTATTCCCTTCGGCAACTGTCCCCGAGACCCCGACCGACTTGACCATTCTTCAGGGAGTGCGGAGAGGGGGCAAAAATGTTGTCGTTTAAGAGCAGTCTTTACTGTCTCCCATCCTACCCTTCGTTCAGCTCACGTGTCAGCTTTGCGGGAGAAAGAAAGTCCCAATTTTGCACATTTGGATTGAATGGAGGCGTAAATAGTACGTTGTTGACGAGTTGCAAAGAATGAAAAAATATAAAAAATGTTTAGAGATACTTGTAACGTATAGTAATGTTATGACCGGCCGGGTGGTCGAGCGGTCTGCGGTGGTAGGCCATCGGCTCGAAGGTCTCGGGTTCGAGTCCCGGCAGGGGCATGGCGAATCGTGACGGGCCGAAGTCCAAAGTTACTAGACTCACCCATATAAAAGTAAAGTTTACCAAAGTTTAAAGTAATGTTATGATTCCGTGACTTGTAAGCTATGCATAAAAGCTACATGTATGTGAAATTGGAACTTTATTAGTTATTGTCTTCCCGAGAAATTTGTGATCAAACTTCTAATGCATTTACATACGACTAACCGGTCTTCCGTTCGGGGTTAGAGATGGCCTTAAAGAAATTTCTCGGTGTATTTCCAGAATTGCTGCCAATAACTGCAAATACTGACATTTTTCTGAAACATTACGGACTATATCAAGGAAAATTTCCAACGAAATTACGAGTGAACTATTAATAATAAGTACTTATAAGGCTAGCAATAAAGTTTATTTCAAAATGTGCACAAATATTTCTGTTATTAGAAGCCGTAAGCAGATAAATTTTGGTCAAATCGAGTTTGTTGTATGTATGAGTTTGTCCAATATTAACATTAATAAATTTCAGCAACTCTGATTAAAGTATGATTTTTCCTCCAAGAAAAATGTAGAATTTAATATATTTGTTTTTCCTTTCTGACCATATATTCATAAATACACTACATAAAATTGAGTTTTGCATACCGTTATCAGGGGTGAAGTCGATCAGGGTGGGGTGAAGTCAGTCGTTAGTAAATGTGGTAATTTTTCTCTCTAACCATTTCGTGATTGCGTGAAACAATAATACTAAGGTATTACCATCATATCATTTAACCACGAAATTGTTAGAGTGCAAAATTACAACATTTAGTAATAATTGACTTCACCCCACCCTGATCGATTTCACTCCTGATGACGATACTCATAAGAATAGTTCTTTGGGCATAGTATTTAAAAATATTTATTGTATTGATAAAGTAAAGACTAATAAATATATATATTAAAAATGGTAATCATGTAACTCTTTGTGAAAGGTTTTTATTATCGATATAGATTTTGATACATTTTACAACAGCTACAGAAACCAAAAACATTTTCAACACTGTTTGAGCTATAGCTATAGAGAAACGAAATTTGGCATAAAGGTGTATTATCAAGAGTAGTTTAGGAAAATATTACAACATTTTCAAAAAGTCGTTATCTAGGATTTAAAATGGCCGCCCAAAAACATTTTCAACGCCGTTCTAGCTTTATCACTAATTTCACTTTCAATCGAAAAGAACGTCTTTTTGCCGGTGACGGGCTAATTCACTTATTTTTATGTGTGATCTGACTAGACCAAAGTTTCTGTTGGACGGTGTAAATGATTGGCATCTGATGGAAAACGTGTGGAGAAGCTCTACAACAAACACATTGCTGAACCATGAACATAACTTGCTCATAGTCGAGTTGAGGTTTTGTCCGCCAGCAGGGTCCGAAAGCGAGACGACAGTTGTCACTTGCGGAAACTTTTTCTACATATTTCTTTCTACGAAGCTAACGAATAAAGATATTGACTTGAAATTTGTAGAACGTGTAGAAAAGAACATTACGGATCGTTTAAAGCGATTGCCGGAAAAAGGGCACATAAGTCTATGTTCCCGTCTTCAGGCAATGCTCTCAATTGAAGACCTGAATTGCAAAACATCCCAAGTCCACTTGTTTCGTATTTGCATTTTTTCTGTTCGTCTGGATCTATGTTCCAAGGACTATCCACATGAGTAAATATTACGTCCAAATCCCACCAGAGAAACACTTTTTAATACAAAATAATTGCAGCTCAGTAGGATAACATACCAAGATCTTGGACTGTTTTTGTTCCTTCTGAAAAAAATACTCCGCTGGACTTGGGATGCTTTTCAATTCAGGTCTTCAATTGAAGGGGAGGGAATCGGGCAGGACTTTTGCACTTATCCATTATCGTCTCTTTCTCAACTCATTGTCCCTAGTGGATGCGAAATTGTGCTTGTCTCTTGGTAATCGACTAATTCCGGTTGAGAATGTACGTAGTCCTAGTCAAATTTATACTGTATCCAATCATCACAGTACCTTCATCCGATGGAAAGCAATGGCGAACCACCATAGGTTCATTTTGCTCACGGACATTGTCATAGACCTGCAAGGAACATTACACCAATCATCGTAGCGAGTTTGAAGCATAGTATCCTCATCGGAACATCCGGCCAAAATAACGGGAAGATCGAATTATTTTTAAATACCCCAGGTGAAACTGAGAAATAGTTCGAAAATTCTCAAATTCTCAGATGGGATGACTGGTAGTATAATTAACATCTGTTTGCCTTCACAGTATTAAGTCAAAGTTCCCAATTTGGGAGATTGATTTCTTGTATGTATATGTTAGTGGACGTATATTGTTTTCACAATTATTATTATTATTATTAAAATTCAACGAAACAAAATAATTCTAATGAAGCGACAGTTCCACCAGTGGGTTCATTAAGTTGTACAATGTCAACGCTCGATGTAGGGAATTCAATTACGACAAATAAACAGCAAGCAACAGATTGTCTTCAACACCAAGAACAGGGGAACATATGTGTGACTTCTCGGAATTCGTCTGTGGAAAAATTCAAGACTACATCAACATCAGGTGCGATAGAAGAATTACAATCAATTGGGACACGAATCGAAGATTATGAAGATTTCCAGGTTCATATAGGCTACCTGTACGAACGTATTCAGTTTTTCAAAAACAAAAGAAAACGACAGCCTGCACAGCTATTAACATAGCATACGAAAATGAAAATATTCCACAAACAGTACAAGAAAACAATGTGGTAGATTGCAGTAAATTAACAGTTGCTTATGATCATCCTCCAGAAGAATCTGAAGATATAGAAGTGCCCCTTGTTACTGAAGCAGCAGAAGACAGTACAGATACAGCAATTAGCAATATTATCAAAGGCCGAAGATTGGTTGATCTCGTACACGTAATAACGGAAGTTAGGAAGGTGTCAGAACATAAGACAACGTGTAGAAATATTAGTTAACCAGGAATCATGAAATGTGTCAAAGAAAGAAAAATTGGGTTGAAATCAATTCTGCATTACAAGTGCTCATCTTGTGATACAACGTATAACATGGCGACCACCACCGAAGAAGATGAAGAGGAAACAACTAAAAATGTACATTCAGTGCCTCGAACACAGATATAAATGATGAAGCAGTTTGGGCCTCTATATCTGTTGGTATAGGACATAATCCTTTGCATGAGATTCTAGCGCCTATGAAAGTACCATGCATGAGTGCGAAAACCTTTACGAAAATAGAAAAACTATTATGTAAGGTATGGGAGAGTGTGCTTACTGAACAATTAAAAGAAAATGGAAACGAGGAAAGAGAACTTGCTTTGAAATTCGGACGTTTACTTCGAGGTGAACCAAGAGTATGCAAGAGTAATAGTTGATGGAGGTTGATCACAACGTTCTCATGGTCATCGTTATAGTGTTTTCTTTATCTAATTGCGCGGTTATAGTGGGTTACTACACAAAGAAAATGTTATTCTTAGGTGTGCGTAATGAGTATTGTTATACATGTGCTAGAGCAGCCTATGCAAATAAAAGTGTACCCGAGCATAAATGCGCCAAAAACTGGTCTGGGAGTTCAAGTGCTATGGAAGCAGACATAATTGTCGAGGGCTTCAACAGAAGCAGAGAAATGCATGGATTAATTTATAAAGAATTTGTTGGGGATGGGGATTCAAGTGTTGAATTTGCAATATTTGAACATGTTCGATACTACGGAAGAGATGTTGTCAAATTCGAGTGTGCCAATCATGCCGTTAAAAATGTGACGAAAGCATTATACACGCTAAGAGAAGAGTCCAACTATAAGAAACATCTAAATAAAAATGTCATAGAACATATTTCTAAAAGTCTTCGAAGTATTATTATCACAATTAAAAAGAATCAAAGCTGTGCTTCAGACCTCCAAAACCAAATACCTCTAGTATTCCAAAACTGTTTAGGTGACCACAGAAACTGTTTAGAAAACTATAAGAAAGCAGGAGAATTTAACAAAGAGTCCCTTATGATCGCAGAAGATCCCGTATCCAGGAACATGAAAAACCGAATAGCGAATTGTGCTAACATTCTAATGAAGAAGGCTAAAAGACTCATTGAAGATGTGACTACAAACGCAGCAGAAATATACATGCATTTAGTAAATAAAATGATAGGTGGGAAACAGATAGATCGCTCGTTCAGGGAATCCTACAATAATAGATACACAGCGGCTGTACTAAATTACTCTTTTGGACCAGGGTAGCAAGTTCCAGTGAAACGAACTATCACACAAAGTAGTTCTAATATGGTAGTGAAAACAATTGCCGAACAGAGAAAACTAAATCTCCAAAGCAAGAGAAAAGATGGGCAAATTCTCACTGTCAGTATCCGCCATAAGTATTTAAGTGTTGTCTTTATGCTTATTGTATTTAATATTAGTTTTCCCATTTTTCTTTTTTTAAATCTACACTAATATGTGATGTAATAAATGAGTTTGTACAAGTGTCTTGTATTTGGAACCATATTATGCTGTCTTACGAACAAACAAACAAATCTGTTCATTTTCAAACGAAAGCTAAATGAAAAATGAAAGCTGTACAAAGTTATTTTTAAAACTTGTAAGCACATAACGAAATATATTTTTTGTGGTTAAAATAATTTACATTACAATATTTAAAAATCGATATAACATTAGTTTTATTTTAAATGTAATTTAAGAGTGCAATGTATAACTGAGTAACACTTTTCTAACCAAGCCTCGGCGGCGGGGGTGGGGGGAAGGCGAATTGCATGCTTGCCCCGGAGGACAGAAACCATAGTTGCGGGCCTGCTTGTTTTAATTCAACAGTTTCCTGTAACCCAGGGTAACCACCCTTGTGTATTAAATCAACACAGGAAACTGTTTTGAGTTCTGTGATTAAAAACAGTAGATGTGTTGTAGTAGCTGATTCCATATATGGAGGGTGTTCTACAAATACAATCACAGAATTGAATCATCGAATTTAACACGCTCGTTGTGTTGATTTAACAGAGAATGTGATGCCGAAAGTTGTTGTACTAACACAATCACTTTTGCAGTGTTCCATTAATATTTATTCATGTTTCCATTAAATATAGGCATGAAAGAATTTAATTTCTACAAAAATGTCTACTCAAAATGATTTGACTATATTCCAGTGCGGCGAAAACAACGAAGTTATATGCATAATTTGTTATGTTGAGGTAATGAGAAACAAGAAGCTTGTTAAGACTTTTGCACAACTGCCAAATATCTATATCAGTTAACAATCAGTTACTATTCTAGATCTGTCAACTCTAGAAGTCAAGGGATACAAGTGATTGCAAATAAAAAGTTTGAGGCAACCTTTTATATACAACCCGAAATATATATATGTGAGACAAAATTGTCATATTTTGTTCATGGACACATTAAGGCCAAAGGATTCTTTGTACAACATATGACAGTTTTGTGTCGCATATATTTTGGGTTGTATATAAAAGGTTGCCTCGAAATAGTTTTTTTTTTCGGTAAAATCACTTGAATCCCTTGACTTCTGGGACATGTAAGAGTTACTTGCTCTGCCTATTACAAATCTATAAAGTATGATCGAAAAGTCAAACCTACTCGTATTGACTATACACATTGTGGGCATTTCTACAAAATTAATATAGTAGTAAAAAATAGCGACAAAATACTTACGAGTATCATGTTTCCTTCTCAACATCGGCCTGAACCTTAGATGCCTAAAGGCCATAAATAACGTTCAAATCCAAATTCTTCTCAACACTTGTTCCCGATCACATGAAACCAAAAGTATTTGACAGTATTAATATCATCGAACTAGAGCCAAATCAAGTAAATAAACGAAACAAATTAGATGGTATACGCTTCGTAGAAGAAGGTGTACGCTACTGTGTAAGGTTAACCAGAGAGTATCTACGTATACCTCCGTATATCCTCGACTACAACCCTCAATTTATTATCTAATAACATCTCATAACTCAAAATATCCTTGTTCAACTTCAGTAGACACAGAATAAACATTTTGTCAGCTTTCCATGGATACTAATAAAGTTTCACTCTTCGGTTTTCATGGATCACTATGGTGGTTTCCACGTAAAAGCGATTCAGGGCATCTTTTAGGGCGGTTTGCAGTAGTTTTCTTTTGATGTTTTTCTTTGTTTTGTTTTGTTTCGTTTGAAATTTCTCTTCTAATCTTCATTTTCTTCACTACTTATACATTTCCCCAAGACTTCGAGTGTTTCTTATAACAGAAATGATTTGGAGTAGTTTTTTAGGGTTGTTTGTTGTTATTTCTTGAAAATTTATTGTATGTTTTCCTATTTATTCTGTTACTTTTATTTTAACTAATGTTTTGAGGCACACGATGGAACAGATAAGTAATTAAAAACATATTAAAAATTACACGGAAAAAATTAAAAAACTTACATCATTTCTAAATGTGTGGATCACAGGTATTACAGGATCTCTGTTTACTTTGGATAAAATCATCTAGTGGAACTGGCCTGGTGAATATGGCCAATCAAAGTTAGTAGTCATATTGAACAAGCCTTTCTAAAAGTGCTAGGCCAGATTCTCCAGAATAGTAGCTGGCCTATCGTAGTAGTAAGTTCCAGAATCAGCACAGGTGCAGGAGCACAAGCGATTCTTCAAATTATTAATTTAACAAAGGCAAGAGCAATTCACCAAACTACTGCTGCTGTTTTATATAGTCAAACGTTCAAAATACTCAACATATCAATTGTGGTTCTATGGAAAGGACTATGAATTTTTCATCCAAATACTAAACAAGATGATAGTGGTTCCTCTTGATGGACCATTACCACCCACTATGCTTACTGGTTGCCAGCCCAAATAAAAGACTTGGAAGAACTGAAAGACACAGCACCTAGTGTACGTAAGTACTTTGGCAATGATCAGTGTATTATTCACAAAACTAATAATCCGTTTTCTGCACTCGCTGTGGACCAAGCTCATGAATAAATTAATGCGATAATAAAAGGCGACGGTGGTGTTGTAGGTCTTGCAAGATACAATCGTGTCAACAAGGTGGATCTGGCTGGACCAGAATTAGCGTTCTACATGAGTTGGAAATCCATAACAAATACAATAGCCCTGACCAGAGGACTTACCATGAACAATATGTTGCTTACCAGAGGAAGCTCCAGTGCGGAAACAAGCATTAAGAGTAAGCTTCTTTGAAATTGGAAACCCTTTTGAGATAAACTCTTCCGAAGATTTTGTAGTTTGGGACACAAATAGTGTTGCCCACGAGACGAGATGAGACAGAGAAAGATCTATGGAATGTTGAATGTTGTGAAGTTGAGTCTAAGTGCAATGAACTTTTATGTACACGTATCACTTTCTTTTAGACAACAGCTTCTTATCCGTCTCCAAACAAAGATCCGTATATCCCTGTTTGAGTCCTTGATCACTGACAAAAAAGATTTTCGGGATGGATATAGTAAGCGTTAGATTGTACAGCTGAATGAACAATATTTTTTTAGGTCATCTGGTAGAATATACGTCAAATATATGAGCTTCCACAAATGCTGTATTTCATCAGAACAAGAAGGGTGAAGTTTGATTTAGAACCATACGGGAGCCTACACTTTAATGGCGTATTGGGTGAACCAACATCAAGTGTTTTTTTTTTCTGGTTGATCTGTAGTGATGTGCAGACGAGATGTATCTTCTGGACGCGGTAGTCAACCAAGGAGATAATACTATTGGTCCTGGTTTTGTGTTGATGTGATCCGTCGAACCATTTTCAATGAAGACTGCTCGGCAAAGATTTAGCAAATACTGTTAATCCGTACTCATATATCTACCTGGTCAAGTTCGTCGAGTAATTCGACCTCGATTACTTAAAAATGAAGCTATAGGTAACTCTTCACATCTTTGAAATTTCTCTCCGATAGGGTCAGAGAGCGTATTCAGTCCAGCAGATTCACCATCCAAATGTTAACCAAATGACGAAGCGGTAGCTCATTTCTCACAAACTGAGCCTGACTGAGTCGTAAAAATACCAAACTCTGACTGTGTTTCATCGTAGCTTCCGTTTTGCTTACTCCATTCTATTCCTAGTTCTCTCATCACGGCAGATCAGCAGCAATCAGGACATCATAAGCTTCCAGTAGCAGTTGTACCAGGGCCTCCACCATACTTCACACTAGGGAGCATCAGCAAACACCGACGCAGCTTACAGGAAACATCTACTGGATCACGATCTAGATCACCAGCTAACAGCAGATCAGTCCGTATAACTCCCTTGTCACCACCGAAGAAAAATGCACACGCAATCAGTGATACAGAATCAGAAGAAGACCGCCAGATGGGCATCAACAACACAGATGAATATCCACATTTCCCAGGTCAGGATCCGAAAATGCATGCATTCCTTCTCACTAATTACGATACAAAATTTCAAAACCTCAAATTCTTATTTCAACAGTTCACTAAATACGTGTCACGTGACCAAATAGAACGAATCATACTAACGTGAAACGGAATCATCATCCATTTTCCAGACTCTAATTTAGCAACCGTGATCAGGAACAAACATAGTTTAGAAATATTTTGGAAAGCAGCTAACATGACACGTATGGACACAAAACGCACACGTCAACCACCGCTGCCTATAAAAACACCTACATTATCGGCAGTAATCCGTGGAGTCGAACCTACAATCACAGATATAGAATCCGAAGCCGAATTGAAAGAAGGTCATTCAATCACAAAGTGCCTACGCATTAAAACAAAAAACGACGGCCCCACCTACATAGTACGTGTGATCACCACTAGCCACGAAACCATTGATGACTTACTTTCGTACGGTGCTTATATACCATGGTATACATGAGACGATATAGAGTAGAGCCTTCTCATACACCACCACCACTTCCCATAAGATGTGAAAAGTGCCAGCAATATAATACACACCACACCTCACAATGCCAAAACGATACCAAATGCGGTTACTGTTCAGGTCCACACAACACAAGATCATGTACAAATATGAAACAGCCACCAAAATGTACTACTTGCGGCGAATCACATCCAACGTTTAGTTACAAATGCAAAGCTCGACCAGCACCAGAACCTGACAAGCCTGAACTCATAGTACCCATTCGCACCACTGAAGCTAAAAGGGCCAGAAACTATCGCAGTTACTTCTGTATATCAACCCATCCCTACAAAACATCCATCCATTCCAGTGTCCATTTATTCTACAACAGATCCAACACGCAGCAAAGACAATCTTAAATGTTAGCTTTAGCGCATCTTACTCCGGACCGTATGCACACTTCCATGCCAGCGGACTTGAAACCTAAGTTTAACACCACGAAAGACTGCAACATAAACATGCAGAAGAATATGTCTTTAGCTTTAGTTCTTTTGTTCATCAATATCCACTCTCTCTCAGCACACAAAGATAATTTTGAACAATTACTATTAGAAGAAGACGTTAGCGCCTTTTTGCTAAATGAAACTCATCTGAAACCAAACACATCAATCAAAATACCACGCTACATACTACAACGATGTGACAGCACACAGCCAGCCTTACGCGCAAATGAAGGTACAGCAATAGGATTTTCACCAACCATTCCTCACCGTCAACACACACCTCCAATGCCAGAGTTACCTGAATATTCAATCACTACACTGTATTATAAACACAATTACATTACCCTAGCCACAACCTATGTCCGGCCCGGCCATCCCATTCCCTATATTTTTTGCCCACATATCAAACAATTTTACCAATTACATAATCATGGCCGATATTAATTTTCACAGCCGACCAAATCGACATAAACTTAACTTCAGTAATTTCATAGAATACCATACTACCGGAACACTTCACCACCTTCCTAAACCTACACGACCTATTTTCAATACAACTCTTGACATTGTTATTACCTCCACCAATATTGACAACAGTAGTGCAATAGAAATCCTTGACCTCATGGGCAGCGACCTTGCCCCCATAAACTCACCCTTCACTGTAACCAAAACCTCTTCCCCCAACAAAACGTCCCGCTCCGGCCAGTGCTTAGATTTGACAAAGCAGATTGGGAAGGTTACAGGGAATATGTTGAAACATAAACCGCAACACTTGAATCTCCAGATACTGAAGATGAACTCTTTGATACCATAGACACTATAACCACCACATTACATACGGCTACAACTTAATTCATCCATACAAACCCACATTACCACCCAACTACCTCACATTAATCAAAGGTTCCCGCCAATTCTTCCGCGACTATCAATGAACAGGAAACCCGTACTCACTACGTTTTCACCGCCATTTACAATGAACTGTCCGAAACTATATTAAAACATTCAAGTTGAGACAATGGGTTAAAACATGCAACACGTTGGCAGACACATCACATCCCACCAAATACTAAAAACTGTTTAACACTCTCACTGGTAAATATTCAATATCCGCATATCCACTTATTCAGGATAACCAAGAACTACATTCAGACAAAGACAAGGCTGATACTTTCGCCGACTACCTGCAGGAACTATTCACACCGACACCTCCATTTAATCCATTCAGACAACACCCTGCAGATCGATTAAACCTTGCTTCGCCTCATCTACAACCAAATCTCGATCACCCTCTACCAGATCACCCACTTACTGCACCCATCACCCCAGAAGAAATCACGACTATACTTAAACATAAAAGACAATCAACTTCTCACATTGACACCATAATATACCGTCATCTGAAAAAAGCACCCGTTTCATTAATTCAACTACTCGCCAATATCTACACTTTCATCCTACACACAGGATTTATCCCCTATCATGGTAAACATCCAAAATATTAATGTTCCTCAAACCACAAAAAACACCAAATTCCGTAACGTCCTACAGACTAATCCAATTAACTCCAACATTTAGCAAAACTATAGAAAAAATCATAGTACAACGACTTCATATTCATTTCGAACAACATAACCTCATCACACTCCATCAAACCTGGCTTCCGCATATCATATAGCATAAATGATCAACTACTCCGACTCTCCATTCTGATCTCTAATCACTATAATACATCACGTCCTTCCTGCTTGGTCTTATTTGATTTACAGAAAGCATTCGATAAAGGATGGCATAGAGCTCTCATTTACAAACTGAAATCATTCCAACTTCCCATCACCTACATACGACGCATTTTTGATTTGCTTACAATGGACTTGCATACATATCCATTAATTAACGACAACACCTCCCATCCTATCTTCCTTCACTGTGCAGTTCCTCAAGGATCCGCATTATCACCTGTACTCTAACTTTTATTCGTTGCCGACCTACCTCCACTGCCTCCAAATATACATCTCTTACAGTATGCATATGATACGGTTTATCTTGCACTCAGTAAAACAATTCAGCACATCAATCGCACAGTGAATGAATCCATACACATTTTCACTTCCAGGTCCAGTAAGTGGGGACTCACAATCAACTCACACAAAACGCAAGCTATTGTATTCATCCCACCGAAACATCGCTCCAGAGTTCATCGAAAATACACCCAAACTCTCCTTAACAGTCTTGCATGAACCAATAAAAACATCAAAACAAGTAGCATATCTTGGTCTCATATTTGATCACCATCTCACGTGGCGTCCTATCTAAATAACGTAATTAGCAAAGCTTACAACCGTCTCAACATCCTAAAACGATTTACCGGAACAACTTGGGGATTAAAATCACAGACCATTATAAACACTTATAAAGTTTTTCTTAGACCAGTGCTCTAAGAGCACGTATGCTCTAAGAGCACGTATGCTCTAAGACCACGTTTTTCTTAGACCACGTATGGCTTCACCGCTTGGATTGCAGCAAACCACAAAATCTACCAGAAACTCCAAGTAATGGAACGACATGCCCTGCGAATGGCATTCCGGATAAAACTCCCCAGCCCATCTCAGGAATTATACGATAGAATAAATTTTCCACACCTACTTCACCATTTAGAAATCCAACGCCTTAAACACATCACCTACTTTTTTCTTCGACACGATAAATTCACACGAACACATTCTTGCTCCACCCACGCATACATGTACTCCACTATCATTACTATTCTCCCTCTACCAATACACACTCACACCAAACCATCCAGACTTTAACCAAGCCACTGCTCTAAGCATCCCTAACATACCTCATTATATCGCGTCTACCTTTACTGTACATTAATCATAATTGTATTAACAGGGCTGCATTTGTCTCTCATTATGCTCAGAGATGCCCCTGAGCAAGAAGATGATCACCCATATGTCTAATTGTTAAAGTGTTGTGGCGTCAAACTGCACCTCACTTTAATTTCTCATATCATCATCTTAAAACCTCCCAAATAGTATGATTATGAGAAACTTCTCATAATGACCATGGAATCGATTAAGAGAATAATAAAGGAATAAAATATAACCTATATTTCCTATATAACCCATTGACCGACTACCTTCCTTAAATCCTCCCTTACCTTCATAACTATCCCGGTGTAGCTTTATACCGGGTGCTGGCTAGCAAAAAAAATGTAGATTAGATTAGTTCAATGCATTTATATAATGCATTTATCTTGAACTAATAAAGTGTGTTTTAAACCGCATCTTTCCTTTCTCTTGATAGACCAGCTTTTGAGAACTAGTATTGTGCTTCTGGCAGCTGAAAAGTTTCGAAGTAACAACCCTAATTTGCTCTATAGTCAAACGGGTTGTACCTTAGTAGCCCCACTACAGGTTTTGGGGCACGTTCTAGGTAGACTATTATAAGCATCTAATTTGCAGTTGTACTTGATGCAGAACCCAAACAAGCGCCCTGAGATGTTAGAAGAGAAAAGAAGATGGTTTCCTATTGAAGTAAATGGTGCCGAGCAGCGATAACGTGAGGACCGGACAAGGTCCGAGACAAAAATGGAACCGATGCAAGTTTTTATATTTTTATCTCTTGATGCATCTTTGTCTTTTTATTGTACAGGATATTTCTTCACAAAGCTGTCAAACTTCACAAAGTGTTCATGTGATTATTTTAAGCCCAAAAAGTTTATATACAGCATGTTTGTTTCGTTCTTGAGTCATGGATGAAGTGCTGGTTTCCTTTAAGTATGGTCCATAGACAAATAATCAATCCAGTGACGTGAAGTGGTTTAAATATATTTCCATGACATTGACGCTGCGGAGGTAGAGTGGATTCTAAACTTGGTTACGAGATTCCTTCATGACGTGAAACAAGTAAACAATATATTTCAATCCATCAAATTATGTAGATAGATATTCACTTGAATCGAGTAGACTCTTCCATCTTCATGGTCAATTAAGGCTAATAAGCAGTTTCAGGTAGCTATTGAACGCTTAAGGTGAACTTAACTGAAACGAACAATTGAAATAGACAATAATCGGGCAGGTTTTACCCCAGAACTCTCTGATAAGTTTTTATTTGTTTCGATCTGATGGAAGTAATGTTAATATTCTAACGCAAAAGAAAACATGTTGTTGAAAGTGAATTTCGAAACATTATGGAAGAGTCTTCACCATATATTGAACCCTAGACTCCTTAACTAGAAGGTGACAAACCTAAGAACTCATCTTGCTGAGACCGTCTATCATTAATATTGTCGTTTTAGCCCTGTATAAGAATATTTTGACATAATCTTATTTCAATTGGAAATTTTGGACGAAGTCAAATTATATTTAAACTTTCCATCGCATAGGTATCCCACAAGTGTGGGCAAAACTGACTATTTTAAGATACTAAAACGTGTCTAACTAACACGTGCATTGTGTAAATAATTTTATTGCAAGGGTTCACAAGCCTTGTGAAATGGATGTTCGTATTATGTAAGTAATAGAAATGTTGTTTGATACTCTTCTTTCCGCCAGCTCATACACGTGTAAGTAATCATAATAAAAATAACTCACTTTATCCCACTGAAAAATATTTAATTACACTTTTGTTACGAAGTTTTAAATAATATTAACATTTTTGCAATAACATTAGCAAAGAGAAATAATAACCCTATTTTAGCAGTAGCAGTAGATACTTCCTCAAGCACTTCTTGCGTAATTATATTCAATTTCTGGATATTCGTACGCAGTCTCTTCCACTCTTGTTCTTCTTCTGAACAACGCAAAGTTTCTAATAGTTTTCATCCCTCGTTCACAGGATCTGCGTTTCTTATCTTTTAGTTACTGTGTGTAACCTTACATTAGTAATTGTCAGTTTTTTTTTTTTTTAGTTTGAGAGCTAAAAGTTTTGCTAATAACTAAAAAAGTTGTGCTAATAGCCTTTTTTCATAGAGAAGCATCGTCAGTTCCCACGCTATAAAAGACTGTCAAGGTCAGTAGAAGGCTTGATCTTATGCTATTGTCAGATCAGAGTTGAAAATTTCTGGGTTAAATATTGATATGAGTCCACTCCAAGTGGAAAATGAGACTGTAGCTAATCTGTTACATCTGTCGGACTGCATTATAGTAATAAGTACAAGGTAAATTCATCATTTAAAAAATGTTACATTTTCTATTAAAAATAATGTTATGGTGTTAGCAAAGCTTGTTTATTAGCTACTGATAAATTGACTTTTCTTGACTCGGATCGTTTTGTTGGCGGCACTCTTTGAGTTGAGAACACTATTGGTTAGTCTCCGTCGACTCACAGAATGAGAATCATAATCCTATGAAATGATTTCCCTTCTTTAAGAGTTCCTCCTTCATCATTCTATTTACTATCTTCTTCTCATTTCATACTCTTCGATGAAAATAAGTTCCAACATAGTTCTTTTTAATTACGTGTATTAAAGATATAATAAATATGTTAATCTCCTTGAATATTCCGCTCATGGTTGTTTTTCTAAATAAAATTGTAGATTTGTATTCACTTAATGTACATTTCTACATTGTGCTACACGAATTTGAATTTTTGAACAATTCCTTGTGCCCTTGGCAAACGCGGGGATAGGGGAGGAGACAGGATGTGGGAAGCAGTAGTTCAAAGCCTAGTTTGAGAATATCATCTCGGTGTTATCTTGCTGTGACTAGCGTTTAGAAAATGTAAGCCAGGATAGCCAGCCACTGGGATAGATTCGAAGACGATGCAGCACCAACGCTCCACCAACTGAGCTACGGTCCCTTGGTTTGTTCTGTAGGAGTTTTGATGGTCTAAACTATTCTGAAGTATGAGGCACTATTTCTGCATTTCATTGCTTGACTGAAGACAATCTTTAGAAGAAACTATCTCAGGATTGCCGATATGAAACTAGTTTAAAACTATACCTTCTTCCCAGAGTGGGTTTGCTACTATATCATGGGCACTGTGCGAATCAAACATTTTAGCCAGGGGGATAGAACAGCCAAATTATGCATCATCATCATCATTATCATCATATTCAGCTATTTTCAATCCACTGCTGGATGAAGGACTTCCACTTTTCTTTTAACATATCACGGTCTGTTGCTATCCTCATCCATGTAGCTTCTGAAAAACGTTTGATTTCACCTACCCATCTTGCACTTGGACGTTGTCTCGGTCGTTTCTTCCCAATGTAGTACATTCATCGTCCATCTTCCATCTGTTTGTTTAGCTATGTGACCAGTCCATTTCCACTTCATCCTTTTCGAGGTCTTGATTATACCTTCTACCTTTGTTTGGGCGTGTATCCATTCATTTCTCTTCCTGTCCCTCCTGGTTATTCCTAGTATGCATCTCACCATTTCTCTTTATGTGACTCTTAATCTTTGAGTTGATTGCATATTCCATGTCTCAGTTGCCACAGCCGTACATTATTACATGTAAGACACATTTATTATAAACTTTACGCTTGAGACACATCGGTAGTTTGCATTTGAAAATAAAGTGTAGTCTTCCAAACGAACTCCAAGCCATTTTACGTCTTCTATTTACTTCATCAGTCAACTTGACATTCGATGTTTTGAGCTGCCCTAGGTAAATATACTCATCAACTATGCCTATTGTATCTCTGTGAATCTTTATTTCCTTCTTTTCATCACGTTGATTGTACATTACTTTTGTTTTACTTAAATTCATTTTAAGACCTATTTTCGAACTCTCATTACACAGCTCTTCCGCTCTCGTTTGTAGTTCTTCTGCACATGAAGCAAACACGATTATATCCAGTGTGCGAATTAACGGGGGGGCATGCCCCGGATTTCCCCCCTGGCAAACAAGTTTCCCACCCTGACACATCAATATTTTCGTCCCTGCCAGGGATAAATTTCTCCCTCCCCACTAGAAGATGTGTCGATCAAGATTAGATAGAAAATCGGAACATTATTATTTGGAAGAATCTGAAACTATTTTCATGCAAGTGACAAGGATATATGAACTTTTACTAGCAGAGCAGCTAAGAAACCTATTCTGAAGTCATTTCTTTTCTGGTGTTTATGAAGTAGCTTAATGTGAAAGATTTAGCATGATTACTTTGATTTAGTAACCTCCTATTGGAAAATGGGACACTCTCTCTCCGCTGGTCTAGTGGTTACCTTCGGTGACTGCTGATCGTGGGATCTCGGGTTCGATTCCCGGCTCTGCCAAGAGATTTTTTCCCAAAGCGAGAGAGCCTGGAACGGTGCCCACCCAGGACCGTGATGCAGTTGAGTAGCTGCTGTGAATGAAAGACAGTGGCGATTACAGTTCAGAGATTCGGTTCTCCTCTCCCAACACGTCTGGTCAGCGTGAAAGGAGAAGACCAACTTCTCCCTTCGGGACAGGCCTCATCCAGTAGTGGACTGAATATGACTGTGAA